>JBBPBX010048883.1:13513-25575 GCA_038048925.1 Garcialebias charrua
GAACTTTTTGAGGAAGAGGACAGCAAGCTTCTGTCAGTGCAGCAGCAGCCCCCTATCTCCATAGCTCAGAGACTGGATCGTGGTACTGAACCCACGCTCACAGTCTGCATTACTTGCTGACAATGTATCCACTGCCACAAGCAATTTCTTCATCTTGTTAGCAATGCATTGTCCTCCACTTGCCTTGTACTGTTTAGATAGTTACTGTTGCACCGAGGGACTGAGAGAAACGCAATTTCAATCCTGTGTATGTCCTGTACATATTGCAGTTTTGACAATAAAGTTGACTTTGACTTTGATGTTCAGTCAGGTGTAGGAGACGGCACAAAGCCTTTACCTCATCTTATCCATATCGTGGATTGTCATTGTCCCACTTGTCAGGGTTAAGGACTGCCATTTGATTTATAAGTCTATTGTAAGTTTCTCTTCTGTTGGCTGTGACACTGGCCTGCACTCTGTTAGCTGCAGTTGTGAACAGTCTGTCTTTCAAAATTTCTGCCACTGCTTGAACAAACTGTGTGGAGTCAATGATGGGAGACCTGCCATCTCTTAACTGTACTCCTTTGAATTTCATCCCTTCCTTTGCCTGGCTTGCTTCAACGACATATTGTCCTGGGTATGAACTGAGACTTTCAATGTGTTTGACATACATTGTCATGATCTCATGGGCCTTTGGGAGTGTGGTCTTCCTGTTCTGAAGAAACTCTGACAAGTTCTTTAGTTCAGCCAGGACATCTGTCATCAGAGCAAGACATTTTAGGAAATTTACAGAGCACAGCTTAGACAGCAGACCTTGGAATTTCTCTCTCTCTGCTGTCCCTTGTCTTATCCTCTGATACCTCATGGAAATGTTGTGCCAATGCTGGATAAGAATGCCATACTGCACTGACTGCCCTGTATGAAGAAGCAACCCAGCGGACACTGAAAACACTTCCTATTCTTCTGAGTGTCATGTGCAAATTGTGTGCACATTCCCTTAGTTCCCACATATTTTTTGGTGACTGGCTGTACAATGAGTACAGGCTGTCAAGGAAGAACTGGAAGTCTTTTGTTCCCCCTGTTGCTTCTAATGCCTGGTCTACAGCAAGCTCCAGTCTGTGATTAAGGCAGTGCCACAGAACAATGTGTGGAAAATCATCCTGGAGCAACTTCCCAACACCTGACTTCACTCCCAGCATCACACTTGCCCCATCACTGCAAAATCCAATAAAAACTTCCTGTAGCAATTCATTGGTGAAGCCACTCTGGAACAAGCAGTTCATAATTTGTTCTTTGATGTGAACTGCGGACATGCTTTATAGCTTAACCAAATCCAAGGGAAAAGCAATGGGTTCCATCTCGCCATCAATGCTGGCTTTCAAAATAACAATTAATGTTGATTTGTGCCCTACACTGATTGACTCTTCAGCTAACACCGTGATTTTACACCTACCGTATTTTTCGGTGTATAGGTCGCACCTTTTTATGGTTTTTTCAAGGCCTGCGACCTATACACCGGTGCGACCTATTTATGGATTTTTTTCCATATTTTTAGACCAATTTTTGGCTGAGTTATGGCCCTTTTTCCCTGTTGCATAAAATGGTGCAGTACCAGTTTCGGCCACCAGGGGGCAGTGCAAGTGCAGTACCAGTTTCGGCCGCTATGATCGCTAAAGAGGCCTGTACCAGTATTCTGCTTTATTTACAGATTTATTTGGGTGTAGCTGTAACTGTCAAAGTGCATTTCAATCAGCTGCACCTCCAGATGCTGCATATTTCAGCTCACAGTCAGCTCCACCTCCAGATAATAATAATAATAATAATGAATTCCATTTATAATGCACTTTTCATTAATAAAAATCTCAAAGTGCTACAAAGTGTAACAAAGCAAAGATCAAAATGAAACAAGTGATAAAATCAAATAAAATCAATAATAATATCGACTAAGATCAAAGATAAAATCATGTGGATGCAGATTAGGCTTGCTTAAAAAATAAATAAAATAAAACAAGTGATAAAATCTAGTAAAATATAATAAAATTGCTGCAGCTATCCTGCACTGGTTTCCACAGCAGCTGCAACTCTGAGCAGATCACCTTCAGCTGCAACTGATTTGTCATTTATTAACAAAAATTAAAGTGAGACACAGTCTTACAAAAAAGGCAGCCAACAAACATTTTTTTAGGAGTCTGTAGTTTAATTTTAATGATGTTGGTGGTATTTACATTTTGAAATAAGCTGATTTGTAATAATTTATTAACAAATATCAAAGTGAGACACAGTTTTACAAAAAAGGCAGCCAACAAACATTTTTTTAGGAGTCTGTACCGGTAGTTTACCGGTAATTTTAATGATGTTGGTGGTATTTACATTTTGAAATAAGCTGATTTGTAATAATTTATTGACAAAAATTAAAGTGAGACACAGTCTTACAAAAATGGCAGCTAACAAATGTAGGTGCGACCTAGGTGCGACCTATACACCGGTGCGACCTATACACCGGTGCGACCTATACACCGGTGCGACCTATTTACGGATTTTCCCAGTTTATTGATAAATATTAGACATTGCGACCTATACAACAGTGCGACCTATACAACGGAAAATACGGTATTTTCTACAATTTTACTCAGGAGCCCCTTTTTCATCTGTGAAGACACATGGTCAATTATATCACCAGAATTAGCTTGCTGCAGTTCAATAAGACTCTGAAAGTCAGTAAATGGCTTGTTTTGTTTGGCCACATAATATGCTGTTCTGAACACCCTGGCAGTCGACTCCAATGCAGACTTCTGACTGGTCGTGTTCATGTTCAGAAGAATGTCTTATTTTGCTGTCTGAAGAATCTTAATTGCTTCTGTGTGTGCCTGGGAGTTGTTGTGCTTATGAATTTTTTTCGAAGTGATAAAAGCTGGGTAGCTCTTGAATTGCTATCAAATGGAGCTACATTTCCCTCAGCCCACTGACTGGCAATATTGACACCACGAGATGCCATGACACCTAAATTTTGAACATCATGGCATGGAGTGCATCCTAGTTTTCCATTTGTAGCATATAACCATTCATTTCTGCTTTTAAACTGGTTACGGTATATTGTTCCTGTGTCCAGATAGAAGGATAATCAGTAGGCCTAGCATCATGACCTGTTTGTTCTGAAGCGGCTTTGACTTCATCTTGCTGACATGGTGTCTCCTCATCCCGACTCTCAAACTGCTCAAAATCTTCATCAGCTGTTTTTTATTTTGTGGTGTAACTTCTCAGCTTCGGTCTCCACTTTTCTTTTGTATAAAGACGTTATTTTTTTCTGCATGATGGTCAAGTTTTGATTTCGTTTGAAAATGTTAAGAATTTAGTTGTTTTCGTGGTTTTTATTTAAAGGTTTGTAGATGGTAAGTGATTTATTGTTCGTCCTTTCCCAATACAAGCAGAGGTTTTTAATATTAGTGCACCACCTTTGCAGAATGATCCAGTCTATTTAATCGAACGTACCAATCCCCTTGGCAACCACTGTGTTTTGGAGATAAACGTACAAGGTCTCTCATGTAAATTAAATGAAATCTCTGGTCATAGCGGTGTTCTCTAGCTGTGATGTGTTGTTGAAATTGAGCGGAATTACATGAAATACAATTTCATCTCTCTTTGCTTTTACTTAGGATTTTGTAACAATGTTGTAGTGGAGTACTTCTAAAGGATGGCGGTTGACAAAAGCTTTGAACTCAGAGCGGTGCAAAAGCTGGAGAATTGAGGCTGTAGCATAACACGAACACTTCAGAAACAATATGAAGTGAGAAAAAAGCTATTTATTAACTTATTAAGTCGTGTTTTTGACTGTTCATTGTTAGAAAAACCAGTCAGTCATGTCTGATCAGCGGGTGCAATCACGGCTGCGTGCACCTGCTGATTCTTTACAGCAGACAGCCGCTCCCCTCTCTTGGGGGTACTGAGTACCCCCGCTAAATCTTTTAGGGGTACTCAGTACCCCTCGGTACCCCTTTACTTTCACCCCTGCCTATATGCACCTGGTATGTAAGCTATCATGGATTAGATCAGCTACAATTACCAATTAAGGGGTGGATCAATGCTGTAAAAATCAGATATAGGGATCTATACCTATAGAAATGTGGAGGGCTTCTGTAACGAAGGCCTCTTCTTTCAAACTATTCCTCCATTCATTATTTAGTTTAGGTTAAACTAAAATAAAAAAAATGAAATCTAGTTTGGTCTAAATGTCTGTTGTCTTTTAGACGAACGACGCAAGATTTGGTATTCCCTATAAATTTTGAAGTCTATGGCGAGACTCATCAAAATGAATAGATCTAGAATAGAAACGATCGAATCGGTCCTACCTAAATGATTGGGAGGTCAGTGTAGATTATAGTACCTTAAGTAGTATTGATCTACAATGACTCTTCAAAGATTGAGATATTTAACAAAATGAACAGCATGTTGGCATAGTTTAATCCATTTAAGTCTTCAACTACCATTAATCAAAACCTTTTTTGGCTGGGAGTGTTCAGCAAACAATAACAACTTCAATAACACAAAAGTAGCAATTAAGCAACTAAAAAACAACGTTTCACTACAACAAACTCACTCTGGTCGTCAGATTCCAACGTGTCACACACAAGAAAAACAGTTCTTAGCTTTATAACCGATGTCAATTAAATCCTGCAGATTTAAACGGTTGTTAAGGTTAGTTTTTGTTGTGGGTTTTATGCTTAGCGTTTCTAAGTTCTAGTTGGAACGGTTTCTTTTCGCAACTAGTATAGTTTAAACTGTTTAGTTTATTTACTATCCTGTGCTTGGACGACCTTGTTTTCCCATGAAGTCTGTGAGTTTGCGAGATCTTTGTCGTTTGTGGGGTTATTGAAATCTTTGTCCTTGACATGGGCATGACCTAACATCACCCCCCTGTGGTCATGAGGGACCACGCGCACGGGTGTGGACGTCCGTCCATGGGCACGAGTTAGGATGCCTTTGTTTAGTTTAAGCTGTTCGCGCAGTTTATTGGGAACCTTGTACAGGAACCTTATAGGTTTCGGCCAACGTATCTCTGTACGTTTACCTCTTTCTGCGTAATTCAGGTGTGTCACAACCGTCGGCGCCGTCGCAAGTGTGTCTGACTGGTCAGACTGCGACGGGTCACTGTCGTTGTGATGTACGTCTCCCCACTTCATGACTGAAGAGGTGCTCTTTGAGTCTGTAAGAACTATGTCATTTCTGCGTAGTTCTAGATTCAAATGCTCTGGAACCAAGGTTTCATTGAAAGCTTGGCTGATAGCTGAATTACCTGTCCCAGAGGACAGCACAGCGTTCTCGGTGTGTGATCCCCGGATCTCTACACCGTCCTCTACCTGTGGTAGGAAGTGTGAGTTTGCCCCCCTTTTGTTTGAGGAGGGGTCCTCAAAATCTGTAACAATGGAGTCCAAGTGACTGTCAGTGTGTTGTAGACTGTCACTTTCAGGACTGTGATGTCCTTGAACCAAGACTTCACTGAAATCTAGGCTGTATGCAGAATTACCTGTCCCATAGGACAGTACAGCGTCATCGGTGTGGGACCCTCTGTTCTATGAAATAATTGATCAACCCCAAATGGTTAATGTTTTATCATCTTTGTCAGTCCATGAAAGGTGGGCACACTTACTAGTTTGGAAGAAAACAAACAGACCTAATTAAAAATAATGGATATTTATTAAAGAAGTCTTGTGACAGAAAAAAGTAAAAACATACATGTTCAGATACACAAACTGTTATCTGCTAGAGAAATGTGTCAGTAACTTCGCCACAGAACTTAAACAGCACACACACAACAAGGCATTGACGTAAAATCATTATCCCTCACCTCTTGACACAACTGGGAGAGCCATCACAGTTTCTGGCAGGGATACATGTCAACGCAGCTCGACGTCTGGATCAGGACTCGGAGCAGACTCTCAAATTGTTTATCCGAGCGCTTCTCAATTTATACCTTTGTGAGCATTCACTCCCATCAAACATGTTTTCAATCAAACTTTGTTTTTTCAAGATAGTCAAAAGCTTTCTGTTTCATCTATCAGCCACAAGGTCAGCCTGCCCTTAATTGCCGAGCTGTGCTCATCAACATCTCACAAAATTGGCTGTGAGATACTTGGAAACCTAACTCCCTTTCAGAAGAACTGCCAAGCTTGAAGTGGGAGAAGTGGGATGGGTGATATGCATTCACTTCATCAAAGACCTTATGGCTTTTCAGAGAAGGACGGGCCCATCCTCCAAGAAACTCCGGGCCTTTGAAGTAAGACTGCACAAAACCCCACTCCCTCTTCAGGCTTTAATGAAAAACTAAAATGTTTTTTGTGTTGCATTAAGCATTAACTCTTAAAAATTGATAAACATTTAGTCAGAAAAACATTAATACTTCTTAATCTGTTCATTCCACCCTATGATTTTTTGACTAATTTTGAAAATTTTCCCTGTCACCTCATGGGACATTTCTAAGACAGTGTTACAAACTAATCTAATTATATGATCCTTCCTACAAAACAAAGCACTAAAATACAAAAGTAAGGAGGGATACTGCACATTCTCATTTTATTAGTTTTAAACCATATGTAACTCACTTTATTAGTTTAAACCACTGTAAAACTTTATGTATAAACCTTCTCCTGTTCAACACATGTGAACGCCTTGAAATCAAACAGCCAGACTTACAAACTTAATCACAAGTTTCGGCACCATGGATCGGATCCGTTCCTTGGCCATCAGAAGGGACCCAAAATCAATGGAGACTGCCAGAAAAAGGCAGAAATTGCCAATTAGTCAATTCCCACGAGTGTACGACACATCCACCCAGAAAAATAAAAATAAAGAACACCTAAGTATTTTCTGAGGACGATTTTACTGTCCAGATAAAACCAATTCCTGTTTGTAGCACATATCTGTATATATGCATGTCATCTCAAATTAATCATCATTTATTTTATTACTTCAGGTAAAATAAAACAAAATAAAAACTCAAAGAACAATAAAAAATGAAAATGTTCCCAAACTAGTCACTTCACGATCGTGGCTCCACCCTCTGGAACAACTCGCACACCTTAAAGGTCGATGCACAAGGTCGTTGCACTGGAACGTTACACGCGCCGGACACCACTGCTTTGCCCACACTCTGCCCACACTTGTTACCAGCAGGACCGATGCACAGGACATTTGAAGCCGTCCCGTCTGTTCATCTCGTGGCAAAGAGCTCCAACTGTCCTCATCAGGACACGTCTCGTTTTTCAGAGGTGTGGTCATCAGCACCACATCACAGATGAGCACGAACACCCATCCTCAGGTGCGCTGGCAGGCAGCAGCTCTGCAGCAGCGATGAAGCGACCCAGCACGACAAGCCACCACCCTTCAGGAGCCTCTCTCAGGAGTTGGTCATCCTCAGGGGCTTTCCTTCCCGTCGTCCTCTGCGCAACCTCAGTCCGTCCCATCAGACAGACAACGACACACCACGACATCAAGCTTTGGAAAAAAGCAAAAGACTGAGATAGAATGACAAAAATTAGTCATTATTTCAGATAAAATATTCATTCTTCAACTTGGAGGAGAGAGAGAAAGGGAAAAAAACTTAAAACCCCTCTTCCTTTTTTTTAAATTCACTGTCAACCGCTGTGACTCTCTTTTTTTATTCCTCTCACACACATCTTAGCTCCCTCACAAACGGTTCTGCTCCTTTCCCTTAAGCGAGCAGCTCAACTAAAAAATAAAAATAAAAAAAACACAAAAAACCTTTGGCTCTCTCTAAAACAAAACAAATTCTAACCGACCTCTCCTGGCCTGTGAACCATATGTTGTCTCATCACTCTCATCCTTCACAGAGCTGCAGCTTCCTCCCTGTTCTGGAGATAAGCTGTTCCTCCATTATCAACTTCTAAATCTAAGTCAGACTGCTGCTGTCTCACCACGTTCACAGATTGACCCTCGTCTCCCCACATTTCCACTCACAGCAGAGGGAACGGAAGCTGCTGCACACACGTGCATTCTCCAAACACACATGAGGGAGCAGCCCCGCGCACACACCCTACTATCTCTCGTCCCAAACGAACACACTCGCATGTGCACACCCTGACGCTTTCCTTCAAGCTGCACTTTTTAACCTTTTTTATCTGACATAAAACATCTCTCACACCCAACCGGACCAAACGCAGCTAACACATCTGACTTTCGTCTTCAATCCATCTGAGCTTCCTCTGAAGCGCGTCTGTAGTCTCCTCGTAATTCTTCCTCCAACAAATCACTCCTGCTAACTTTTTGGACAACTTCCATTTTTCTGATCTGCAGAAATTCCTTAACAAGCTCTATTCCTTATCAAAATACTTCTATTTTCTTAATCAACTCAAACAACTTGCCTTCTCGCTCCCAACACACTTCACCTCCTCAGAGCTGCTGCCTTCATTCAGAGGCACACACACACACATGCGTCGTTGCACCTTCGACACATGGCTGCAAATCTTCCCCAAAGGCATAGAGAAGCGCTGCTCCTCTTCTTTTTTTATTTTTATTTCACTTCCTCTGCTCTCATCCTTCACACATATCCTCAGAGCTGCAGTTTCCTCCCTGTTCCGGAGATAAGACAGACGTTGACCGTCTCCTCTTATTATCTGCTTCAATGAGCTCCACTGCTCTCTTTTTCATGCATACACAAACAGTTCTGCTCCTTCCTCTCAAGCGAGCAGCTCAACTGAAAAACAAAAAGAAAAAACCTCTGTCTGTCTTAGTGCTCTCTAAACAACTCCCCCAGAGCACCACCAGCACTTCGCAACCCCTCCATCCGCTCACACACATTACAGATGAGACACATTCTTCCTCAATTTCACTATAGCTGACCACCTCAGCTCCCACAATACCCTCGCACAACTGCGTCGCTGCACGTTTTTCTTTCTCTTCTCACACAGCTGTACAGACACACACACGAGCTACGCTAGCTGTCAAATAAAAATAACTCACCAGTCCTCAACTGATAAAGCTATCAAAATAAATCACCTAACTTTTTCAGGGCTTAATGAACTATTTCAAAACTCCCTCAGACAAAACTCACAAGGGTTTGCACCCTGGTAAAAATTCTTTTGTTACTTTTCAGACAACAACAAACTCACATTATATATCTTTTCTTCTAACCCCGGCAAAATCTTCTTTCCTTCTGCTCTCACGAAAGTACTGATCAAGGGTTTTTACACTCTGGTTCAAATCTTCTGTTACACTTCAGCTCAAAGAATCGGTCAGCAGCTTAAGGCGTCCCGAAAACCGCTGATCCAAACTTCTCAGCTGTCAACAGCGGGAATCTCTCATCCGCTTCCAAAACAACAAAGGCTTCCAAGAACATAGTTTCACACTTTTCCTTTTTTTCTCCAAACAGCCAGTGTGTACCCTCTCATCCATCTTTTTAAGCACCTTGGAATGTGCTTTACAAATAAAGATAAGATATCCCATCCTCGCTCGTCGCCATTAAATGTTCTATGAAATAATTGATCAACCCCAAATGGTTAATGTTTTATCATCTTTGTCAGTCCGTGAAAGGTGGGCACACTTACTAGTTTGGAAGAAAACAAACAGACTTAATTAAAAATAATGGATATTTATTAAAGAAGTCTTGTGACAGAAAAAAGTAAAAACATACATGTTCAGATACACAAACTGTTATCTGCTAGAGAAATGTGTCAGTAACTCCGCCACAGAACTTAAACAGCACACACACAACAAGGCATTGACGTAAAATCATTATCCCTCACCTCTTGACACAACTGGGAGAGCCATCACAGTTTCTGGCAGGGATACATGTCAACGTAGCTCGACGTCTGGATCAGGACTCGGAGCAGACTCTCAAATTGTTTATCCGAGCGCTTCTCAATTTATACCTTTGTGAGCATTCACTCCCATCAAACATGTTTTCAATCAAACTTTGTTTTTTCAAGATAGTCAAAAGCTTTCTGTTTCATCTATCAGCCACAAGGTCAGCCTGCCCTTAATTGCCGAGCTGTGCTCATCAACATCTCACAAAATTGGCTGTGAGATACTTGGAAACCTAACTCCCTTTCAGAAGAACTGCCAAGCTTGAAGTGGGAGAAGTGGGATGGGTGATATGCATTCACTTCATCAAAGACCTTATGGCTTTTCAGAGAAGGATGGACCCATCCTCCAAGAAACTTCGGGCCTTTGAAGTAAGACTGCACAAAACCCCACTCCCTCTTCAGGCTTTAATGAAAAACTAAAATGTTTTTTGTGTTGCATTAAGCATTAACTCTTAAAAATTGATAAACATTTAGTCAGAAAAACATTAATACTTCTTAATCTGTTCACCCTCGGATCTCCACACCTTCTCCTACCTGTGGTAGGTAGTGTTCAGTGAGTGCTGAAGGTGTCAGCTCGCAGAGGAGGTTCTCGTGATGGTCCAGAGGCTGGTCCAATTGTTGAGTCTCCTCTGTCTCACCTGTATTTAAAGGTTCACTTACCAGGCTTGTGGTCTCGGTTGGGGAATCCCATGTGACCTCAGCGGTACCTGCTGTTAGACAGTCAGTATCCTGACCTTGGGGAGGCACCTCGATTGGCAGTGGACTGCTCACTGTGGCCCACATTGTCTGATTGCCATAATTTATAATCGCTTCAAAGCGATTTATAAAATCTTGGCCAACCAAAAATGGAGTCTGGAGTGAGTCACGTTCAGACACATACACCGGGTGGTATAGTGACATTTTGCCAATCTGCATGTGAACCATGGCTATTAGGGTTGTTCTCGTCTTTGCGAGGCCCTGTTGCTCACCATAAGTGTATTTCACAAAGGGTATTTGCCTGTCAACATTGTTAGCGGCGGTCCTTAGCTCCTCAAACAGTTCGGCTGACATGGTAGACACGTCTGAGCCGCAAACCAGGAGTGCTTCTTGCGCGAGGACCCCTTCCAATGTGAGTGGCATGTAAGCTCTCTTAGCTATCCCCCTTTTCATAAAGTTACACAGAAACCGTTTAGGTTTCTTCACACGTTTCTGTGTACGTGTGACTCTGTCTGTGTAATCTTCATCGCTGTCAACATCATGATGGCTGTCTGCCTCATGACCTTCAGGACGTGGATTTTCAGCAATTTGTTTGCTGTCAGCATCTTTGTCAATGTTGATGATGTTGTCAACTATGTGCACTGAGTTGTTGCAAAAGGCAGTGTTGCACGTCGCTTCGTCAGGTGAACAACGTTGTTTGTGTTATCATCAAGGACAACGTCACACGTTGTGTCAGCTTGGTCAACCACTGTAACATTCAACTCATTTGACAAACAACTTACAACCTCAGTCACTTCCGCGCGCGGAGGCGTCGTTTCCTTAATCTGGAGCTTATGTGACTCTTTGCATGTCTCAAACTGTGCAGCTTGAGGGGCAGGGGCAGGAGGGCCGCTCCTCGTGAGTACATGTTGGGACCGCCCATTTTTCAAAAGGTCACGGCTCCCAGAAATCAACTTCTCTCGAAGTTCACCCACTGTGAGACCTAGGTCAAAACCTTCTTGGTTCGATCTGAACCATCTTGGTTCACCTAGAGAGCAAACACCTACCTTTTGTGGTTCATTGCTCATCTCAGGGTTTTCAACCTGAGTTGAAAGAGGAGCAGAACTCCCTGTGAACCGATCAGAGTCAATGTTCCAGCTGGAAACATACTGTTGTTTGTTATCATGAAAAACCTGTTTACTCTCGCACTCTGTAGGAGAGGGAACCTCTTCTATTTCCTGCGAGTGGGATGTGACCTTTTGACCTGGGCACACCACTGAGGGTGTCCTGGGTAGTATCCTTGTCTCAAAAACCCACGCAGCGTAATCTTTTATCTTTTCCATGCTGTCCTTTTTGCAATCAAACGTTAAGCGAACACATTTCATTTGGAAAGGCATGAGATGCGTAGTGAAAAGACGTTTAAACTCCTCATCTTCCTCTAAGCCAGGGACAATTTTGCCCCCGGAGTAGGCCGAGAGGAGCCTGTCGTAGAACGACAGGGGACTTTCCCACGTATCCTGATGGACGTTCCATGCAGCCAAGTAATTAGCATACGATGAAGCAGATGTCCATCTACGTGCGATAAAAGAGGAG
>JBBPBX010048884.1:2434-25575 GCA_038048925.1 Garcialebias charrua
AACGTTTGTCACCTTTTTCCTCCCTTCTGAGTTTGCAGGTATGATTAAAACTGTTAGAAAAATCTGACAGCCATCTGAGTTAACATGTTTAGCTGTCATGTCGTTTTCTACATATTCTTTGCTTTTTACGACATGATGTAAATGCCCCTTCCCATGGGCTCACCACCTGTGGGAGGGGCCAAAAAGGTCGGGTGCAATGTGAGATGGGTGGTGGCCGAGGGCGGGGACCCTGGCGGTCTGATCCTCGGCTACAGAAGCTGGCCATTGGGACATGGAATGTCACCTCTCTGGTGGGGAAGGAGCCTGAGCTAGTGTGTGAGGTTGAGAGGTTCCGACTAGAAATAGTCGGACTCACCTCAACGCATGGCTCTGGCTCTGGAACCAGTTTCCTTGAGAGGGGTTGGACACTCTTCCACTCTGGAGTTGCCCCTGGTGAGAGGCGCCGAGCAGGAGTGGGCATACTGGTTGCCCCCCATCTTGGTGCCTGTACGTTGGGGTTCACCCCGGTGAACGAGAGGGTAGCCTCCCTTCGCCTACGTGTGGGGGGACGGGCTCTGACTGTTGTTTGTGCCTATGCACCAAACGGCAGCTCAGACTACCCACCCTTTTTGGAGTCCTTGGAGGGGGTATTGGAGAGTGCGCCTCCTGGGGACTCCCTTGTTCTACTGGGGGACTTCAACGCTCACGTGGGCAATGACAGTGAGACCTGGAGGGGTGTGGTTGGGAGGAACGGCCCCCCTGATCTGAACCAGAGTGGTGTTCTGTTATTGGACTTCTGTGCTCGTCATGGATTGTCCATAACGAACACCATGTTTAAGCATAAGGGTGTCCATATGTGCTCTTGGCACCAGGACACCCTAGGTCGCAGTTCGATGATCGACTTTGTTGTTGTCTCATCTGATCTGCGGCCGCATGTCTTGGACACTCGGGTGAGGAGAGGGGCGGAGCTGTCAACTGACCACTACCTGGTGGTGAGTTGGCTCCGATGGTGGGGGAGGATGCCGGTCAGACCTGGCAGACCCAAACGTATTGTGAGGGTCTGCTGGGAACGTCTGGCAGAGTCTCCCGTAAGACGGAGCTTTAACTCCCACCTCCGGGAGAGCTTTGAACACGTTCCGAGGGAGGCGGGGGACATGGAGTCCGAGTGGGCCGTGTTCCGCGCCTCTATTGTCGAGGCAGCTTATCGGAGCTGTGGCCGCAAGGTTGTTGGTGCCTGTCGTGGTGGCAACCCTCGAACCCGGTGGTGGACACCGGCAGTGAGGGATGCTGTCAGGCTGAAGAAGGAGTCCTATTGGGCCTTTTTGGCTTGTGGGACCCCGGAAGCAGCTGATAGGTACCGGCAGTCCAAGCGGCATGCGGCTCGGGTGGTTGCTGAGGCAAAAACTCGGGCGTGGGAGGAGTTCGGAGAGGCCATGGAGAATGACTTCCGTACGGCTTCGAGGCGATTCTGGTCCACCATCCGGCGTCTCAGGGGGGGAAAGAGGTACGCGACCAACACCATTTATGGTGGGGGTGGCGTGCTGCTGACCTCAACTCGGGATGTTGTGAGTCGGTGGGCGGAATACTTCGAAGACCTCCTCAATCCTACTGGCACGTCTTCCACTGAGGAAGCGGAGCCTGGGGACTTTGGGTCGGGTTCTCCGATCTCTGGTGCTGAGGTCGCCGAGGTGGTTAAAAAGCTCCGCGGTGGCAAGGCTCCGGGGGTGGATGAGATTCGCCCGGAGTTCCTTAGGGCTCTGGATGTTGTAGGGTTGTGTTGGCTTACGCGACTCTGCAATATCGCGTGGACATCGGGGGCAGTTCCCTTGGATTGGCAGACTGGGGTGGTGGTTCCCCTATTCAAAAAGGGGGACCGTAGGGTGTGTTCCAACTATAGGGGATCACACTCTTAAGCCTCCCTGGTAAGGTCTATTCAGGGGTTCTGGAGAGGAGGGTCCGTCGGATAGTCGAACCTCGGATTCAGGAGGAGCAGTGTGGTTTTCGTCCTGGTCGTGGAACACTGGACCAGCTCTACACCCTCAGCAGGGTCCTGGAGGGTGCGTGGGAGTTTGCCCAACCAGTTTACATGTGCTTTGTGGACTTGGAGAAGGCATTCGACCGCGTCCCTCGGGGGGTTCTGTGGGGGGTACTCCGGGAGTATGGGGTACCAGGCCCTTTGATAAGGGCTGTTAGGTCCCTGTACGACCGGTGTCAGAGCTTGGTCCGCATTGCCGGCAGTAAGTCAGGCTCGTTTCCGGTGAGAGTTGGACTCCGCCAAGGTTGCCCTTTGTCACCGATTCTGTTCATAACTTTTATGGACAGAATTTCTAGGCGCAGCCAAGGTGTTGAGAGGATCCGTTTTGGTGACCTTAGAATCGCTTCTCTGTTTTTTGCAGATGATGTGGTCCTACTGGCTTCATCAGTTCGTGATTTACAACTTTCACTGGAGCGGTTTGCAGCCGAGTGTGATGCGGCCGGGATGAGGATCAGTTCCTCCAAATCCGAGGCCATGGTCTTGAGCCGGAAAAGGGTAGCATGCCCTCTCCGGGTCGGGGAGGAGGTCCTGCCCCAAGTGGAGGAGTTTAAGTATCTCGGGATCTTGTTCACGAATGAGGGAAAACTGGAGCGTGAGATCGATAGGCGGATAGGTGCAGCGTCCGCAGTGAAGCGGGCGCTGTACCGGTCTGTCGTGGTGAAGAGAGAGCTGAGTCAAAAGGCAAAGCTCTCAATTTACCGATCGATCTACGTTCCCACCCTCATCTATGGTCATGAGCTTTGGGTTATGACCGAAAGAACAAGATCTCGGATACAAGCGGCTGAAATGAGTTTTCTCCGCAGGGTGGCTGGACTCTCCCTTAGAGATAGGGTGAGAAGCTCAGTCATCCGGGAGGGACTCGGAGTAGAGCCGCTGCTTCTCCACATCGAGAGGAGCCAGTTGAGGTGGCTCGGGCATCTGGTTAGGATGCCTCCTGGACGCCTCCCTGGTGAGGTGTTCCGGGCATGTCCCACCGGGAGGAGACCCAGAGGAAGACCCAGGACACGCTGGAGGGACTATGTTTCTCGGCTGGCCTGGGAACGCCTTGGGATTCCCCCGGAGGAGCTGCTCCAAGTGGCTGGGGAGAGGGAAGTCTGGGCCTCCCTACTTAGGCTGCTACCCCCGCGACCCGACACCGGATAAGCGGAAGAAGATGGATGGATGGATGTAAATGTTTTAAAAGAGCTCATTCATTTTAGGACATTGCATATCAATAAAACAATTTCTTTAATATATTCTGTGATGAAAATGCATATGAAATGACTAAAACATGACATGAAAGCTGACAATTTGAGAGCGACTAGAACTTGTTGAATCAAATTGTTTTGTCAACTTTAACTGCTGATAAAATTGTAGTAATGTCATGTTTATCTTTCAGAATGATCCCACCAGTCTCTGTGAGGACTAAATATGCTTTGGGCATCATCTCTCTATTTCCCAGCCTCAGACAATGGATATGTAAGTTTTAATATGAAAATATGTTATGTCAGTTTATGCAGTGTTCTGAACTTGTTCTATAATGTAATGTTTTTACTATGACAGGGGCACTTCTATGACCAACAGAGTGGATCTGGCTACTTGGCCTGGAGAATAAAAACGGTTCAACGCAACTCTGCAGCTCAGTCCCGGAGATCCTCCACTAGTACAGCCTATCAAGATAGTCCAAAGAGAAAGAGAGAGGTTCCCTGCACTGATAAGCAGCTGCTTGGTGAGGAGTGCCGTGAAGCAGTAGTCTTTTTGAAACATTCAACGGATGAATCGGCAGTCAAAGAGAAGACGAGGGCCACGTTTCAGTATCGTCAAACGATAGTTCAAGATCAACAGTTCTCTTCAACAGTGTTGGATGTCTTCCCACGATTTCTTAACATCACTGGCTTGGTAAGACTACTACTTATTATTATTATTATTATTATTAGTGAATTATCACTTTTAACCTGAAATACTATAAAAATGTATACTGTATTCTTCTGTAGATTGACCAAGACTTCACCATGATGTTTGGAGAGGAGGTGTCAGGCAGAGTTTTGGCAAAATGGCGTACATTTATCAAACCTAGGATCCTGACAGAGTGCAGAAAATTGACTTCTAATGAGCACATTGAAGAGCTCTTGTCTGCGCAGCATGATAAAGGTAAGTCTGGTTAATTTGGCTCTCTTCTCTTTTAAATATGAGTTATGTATTATCTGAATGTGTCTGCTATTTTCCCCCTAGGCTGGGACAGTGACCTGTCAAGCATTCTACTGTTGCTTCAGCTTCTTCCACCTACCTCCAAAGGCCACAGGAAGAGTGCAAAAATCAGCTCATGTCAAGCTGTGGACCATGTTGTGAGATATTTACAGGTATGCAAATCGTATTGTATTTTATGCAGTTATTCAGATGATCCCATGTCTTGTGCTGAAGCATTTTCTTATTGGCTTTGTTAGCTATTTTAATGTAGCTGTTCTATATTTCATGATTTTTATTATTTCTCTTAACATTTTGTCAAAGATGGGAGCCAGTATTGAAACCTTCCTTGGTGGTGTGGAACCAGGACAGCCCTTCCTCCTGTGTGTTGGAGAAAACAAGAGCAACATCCAAAGATACTACATCATCATTGATCACAAGACCATCCCTTGCTTCATTTCCATAGAGATGCTGCTTGGACTAATACTGCTGACAATGTGGACACTCAGAATGAAGTTAGTGAGCCATCTACTTCACAGGCGGCCAGTACAAACTGTCCTGTAAGTACTCCACCATCTACCAACAACAATCATATATTGAACGGGTGTGCCTCTGTTGTCGCACAGTTGCAAACATCTGGTGTTGCTGAGAGCACCGTCCAAGCAATGGTGGGTTCCATGGAGGAACTTGTTAATGACATTCATTGGGAAGTAAGAGAGGCAGTTCTCAGCTGTACTTGAGAAATTCAAACTTGGTTGTATTTACTTATCTTGAGGAACCTCTCCCCAAAATATAATTATGTGTTGATGAATATACAAGTTGTGAGTCTTTTTCACTCACAAGACCTGAAAACTCTTGGCTCTGATGATCTTAAAATTCTTGAAACTCAAGGAATTGAGGTATCTTTCTCAGACTCACCATTGCTTGGTTCTGTTATACAAGTAATGGGCGACAACCTTGGTTTACATGGACTCGGGTTTTGTTGAGTCCTTCAGTGCTACATATTTCTGTAGATTTTGTTTAATAAGTAAGGATGAGTCACAGTCTGTCTTTACTGAAGATGAGCCTGGTAGGATTTTTCATACAAAAGAAATCCATGCAAAACATTGTGCAGCTCTACAGGAAAATCCTACATTGCTTTCAACATTTGGTGTGAAAAAGACATGCTTACTCAATATGTTGCACTTTTACCACACCTCTGACAACTACGCAGTTGACATAATGCACAATTTACCGTATTTTCCGGAATATAGGTCGTGGCTTTTTGCCTAATTTGCATGCCCTGCGACCTATAGAAAGGTGAGACCTATTTATGGATTTTTTTCCCATACTGTATTTTTAGACCAATTTTTGGCTCAGATGTGACCGTTTTTCATTTTGGCAGAAAATGGTGCAGTACCACTTTTGTCCGCTAGAGGACACTTCCAGAGAGTCCACCGACCGTTTCCAGCTCATGTGTCCGAAAAAAAAGCCTCCTCTGCTCGGACTGACTCTGTCGCTGCCCGGCCTCCTGCTCTGGAGGTAAGAACAGTTAGCTCTGTGTTCTGTTTTTTAGTGTTTGTTAGCAAGATAAGTCAAGAACCACTCGGTGGATTTTTATGAAACTTACAGAATGTAATCACTGTATGGACATTTACAAGTGACTAGCTTTATGAGATGTTTGAGATTAAAAAAAACGATCTTTTAGCTTTGTTGTTAGCAGTTAGCTACTGTAAACAGATACCTACTATTTAGATAAATAGCTCATAAACCACTCAGGGATATTTTTTCTGCTCACAGAGTGTAATTATATGGCTTTAATTTACAAACTGTTGCCCTGTATGAAACATTTGAGATAAAATTCGATTTTTTATCCGTGTTTTGAGAGACGGACTCGTCTCTGTTAGCTTCCATTTTATTTCCGTTTATAATGTTATAAATAGCTCATAAACCACTCGGCTAATAAACCACTAACCCTTGTGCTATAATGTCAGCTATAATTTTTAGCAAACAAATAATTGTTTTGACCATGTTAATCTTCTTAAAAGCCTTGCTTTGCGCACCTGTGGCAGACATTTCCAACAGAGCTTAACACTCCCCCACATTTCTGGGTTGACTCAGCGGTGACGCGTCACGTCAGCGGTGAATGACGCATTACATATAAAATATTTTTTATGACAGTTACATACTGCAACTTTAAATTTGCTTTTGAATGAATATATCAGCTTTTATAAAATTTCAAAGCTACATAAAGAAATCAGTGGCCTAACTGCAAGTGATTTACCGGTATTTATTTATTTAAAAAATTTATTCATTTCAAATTTAAAAAACACAAGAAAATTATATACAACACCACATTAAAAACAAAACAATACTGTACATGAAATGAAAGGAGGCAGAAGAAGAAAAAAAATCTTATTATATCTGCCCCTTCAAACAAAATTAAATAAAACAATCAAACAGCAATCACATATAAAAATACAAGATAATAAAAGACTTCTCACACAATACCATATATAGTAATTTGGATATAAACGAATTTATGAATATTTGTTCAGAATTTTTGTTTTAATCATTTTCTTAAATATAGATATTGACTTTGCAATTTTAATATCAGTTTCCAAACCATTCCATAGTCTGTACTAAGGTAGACCTACTCTTTAAACTACAGTACTGTAGTTCTATATTGTGGCATAACAAAAAATATCTGTTCCCTTGAGATTGTAAGTACTAGTCCTTTTTACAAAAAACGTTTGGATATTTGAGGGTAATGTGAAATTCTGAGCTTTGTACAATAATAAAAGAATATTATAGTCAACCAAATCATAAAACTTCAGCAACTTCAATTTGCAAAACAAAACATTTGATGGATGGCAGTAATGTTTTCTTGTAATAATTCTTATAGCTCTCTTCTGTAAAATAAAAATAGGCTTAGTTACAGTTTTGCACGCTGTACCCCAAACATCTGTACAGTAAATTAAGTGCGGGAGTATAATTGTATTATATAACAAATACAGTGGTTTATCATTTAGTAAATCTCTAACTCTATATAGCACTGCAATAGACCTAGATATTTTAGTTTTTACAAAATTTATGTGTTGTTTCCATGACAACTTATCATCAATAATTACACCCAGAAACTCCACCTCCCTTACCCCGCATATTTCAAAACCTTCAATCTTAAAAGGAACATCAACAGTTAACTTTTTCTTACTAAATATCATATAATTGGTTTTATCTAGGTTTAACAATAACATGTTTAACTTAAACCAATATTGTATTTTTACAAATTCAAGATTTATCAACTCAACTGATTCAACAATAAAATTACACAACTGTTAAATTGGAAGCAGTTTCATCACATGCCAAGCCTTAAAGAACTGCAGTGGTAAAACACTCTTCATAAGTAATAGGCAAATTTTATAATTGATGACATGGCAGACATCTTGTCCCACGCCCAGACTATCACTCCTCATTTTCTTGGAGTACCAGTGTTGCCAGATAGAGTCGAGGTTTTCCAGACCAAAAATCTGTTAAAAGCCGCCATATCAGACAAAAATATGCCCAATCAATATATTGTTACAGTATTTACTGTTTGAACATGAACACACATCAGTACAAGTCAAGGTAATTTAACAATATGTGGCAAAATGCAACAATCCAACAAAAATCTTCCCAGAGTTCCCAGCAAAATCAGAATGAAAACCACCCAACTGGCAGTAAACCACCCAATCTGGCCCCACTGGGAGTGATGCGTGCGAGTGAAAGGGGGTGGGCGTGACAGAGGTAACAAAATATGTATTTAGCAATGAGTCACGTTATTGCTTGGATTTGAATCAGTACGTTTTGCATCCAGTAAGGATGCTAACAAATAAACTGGACAATGTTCTGGCAATTTAGTGATATTTCCACAGTTGTGGTCTTGATTGGTCTTGAAATAAAATCCCGAGTCCTCAATGTCCGAGACAAGACCGAGACCATCAAAAAGTGGTCTTGAGACCGGTCTCAAGACCAACCCGTCTCGAGTACTACAACACTACTGCTTGTAGGGACCAAACAGCCTGTAGCAATGGGCCCCCAGTCCCATACTCACAGAGCATCCCCCACAGTGTACCCCGAGGAACGTGGTCGAATGCCTTCTCCAAGTCAACAAAACATGTAGACTGGATGGACAAACTCCCATGACCCCTCGAGCACCCTAGTGAGGGTAAAGAGCTGGTCCAATGTTCCACAGCCAGGACGGAACCACTGAGGTTCAACCAACAATCTGACTTGCTTCTCCAGTACCCCTGAATAGACCTTACCAGGGAGGCTAAGGAGAGTGAGGCCCCTGTAATTGGAGCACACCCTCCAGTCTCCTTTTTGAAGAGGGGAACAGCCATCCCAGTTTGCCAATGCAGTGGCACTGCCCCCGATGTCCACGCGACGTTGCAAAAGTGTATCAACCAAGACAGCCCCACAACGTCCAGAGCCTTAAGGAAATCAGGGTCATCCACTCCCAGAGTCCTGCTTCCGTGGAGCTTTTTAACTACCTCCTCAGCCACGGTTATGGATGGATCAACCCTGAAGTCCTCGACTCAGCGTCCTCCATGGAAGATGTGCTGGTGGGATTGAGAAGGTCCGAGAAGTATTCCTTCCACCTCCCGACGAAGTAAATAAAAAATTATTATATGTATCCAACACGTTTTAAAACTCAGATTCTGCACTGAAACATTATCAAGCCTTTTTTTTAACATCCTTTAAAAAAAAAAAATCTGTTTTATATGAGTACAGTATTTATGACATTGTTTATTTGTTCTGGTTGTGCATTTAGTCTATGAACTGTCAAATTATGCTTTTTTAAGTCCAATTAAATACAATTTAACAGTTCCTCTACAGTTCCCATTGGTTTCTTGTTTTGTCTGCTTGATTTCTTTAATTTCATTTTTAACATGATTTATTAATTTAACTAATAGTTTTATTTTCAGGACCTCAGGGGTCCATAATTTTGTATTTATAGTAAAAAAAAACTATTTAAAGTTTAATTCAGATTAGAGGTGAGATTTGATCAGTTTGCAAAATGTTATAATTTTGTTTTGAGTTTGCAGGAGTGTAAAGAGCTGGTTGTCTTTAAATCAATATTTATATTATTACCTCTTTAATAATAAAAAGACACATTTATGTTTATCTTTTATTCTGTTCATAATTTTCCAGAAAAATCAGCAGCACTGTTCCATTTTTTGCAGAGATCAATGCAAAGAGCTACATGTTTGCTGTCATGAGGGTTCAGGTCTTTGGATCCGTGATTTGTTTTATTTTAACGTGTTTAGGATCAAAGAAACTCCATTAGATCTTCAGAAACTCAAAACAGGTTTGTGGTGTCAGCTGGAACTAACACAGACGCGTTCCTTCTGAGACTGAGCCAGGTAATAATCCACACAGAAGCCAGGAAAACATTTAATGCAACAACAAATGAAAGTGATCTTCACGTGAAATGTGAGTAAAGTTTTAAAGTTTTAGCTCAGCATGACCTGCAGGGTCAGTGGTGAGGCCCACGAGGAAACAGCCGCTCCGCCAGCTCGTAGTGTCCGATGAGCAAACAGCTGCTCTGGTTGCAACGAGGTCTGTTAATATGAGACACCTGGCACCACATGTGGGTGTCCTGGTTGTAGCACTCCACAGATGACAAAACGTTTTGCCTGTTGCACCCTCCAACCACAAAGAGCTGCCCCTCCACCACCTCCAGGCCAAAGTTTCTACGGTGGAAGTGCATGGACGGCACCTCTCGCCACCTATTGGTGGTCGGATTGTAAACCTGCAGGCGAGATAACATAAATGTGTTCCACCAGCGTTGTCACAAGCACACAGGATCATCCACAAATTTTCATGTACCTTTCCGTGCAGAGACGTTGCACCGGCCCCGCTTCTGCTGTCGTGCATTGGCTCTATCGTGGTCCATCTGTCAGTGCCAGGATCGTAGCGCTCGGCGGTTCTGTGGTGAATGTCGCCAAGTGAACCCCCCATCGCATAAATGTAGCCATCGAGCACAGTGACGCTGACGGAGCAGCGTGGGAGCGTCATGCAGGCCATGTTCTCCCAGGTAAAGGTGACGAAATCGAACTTTTGCAACGTACTCAAACAATGCCCCTGGCTGTAGCCACCAACCAAATACAAAAACCTGTCCAGGACCACTGCGCCATGATTGACAACTGAGACCGCAGAATTCAGACTGGCCCAGGAGTCAGTCCGGGTGTCATACAGCTCAAAGATTTTAGCATCATCAGGGACATCACAGCAACCTCCTGTGACCAGTAAAACTACGGGAGGGAGGCGAGGCTGGCTTGTCGGGCCCCTGGGGACCAAACTCTGACTTGTCTCGCCACCAAAATCTTTTTCCAGGGCGTCCCTGATGATCGACAGACACTCTGCATTGTTTTTGATCAGGGTGTTTTGCTTCACCTTCCAGCTTGCAGACATCAGGTCAAGACGCACCTGGAGAAACAAACGGCAGGTCAAAATGTGATCAGTAGTTATAGTTTTAGATCATTTGTTCTCAAAGTTTCCTGCTTTCCACTCCCAAACCACAGCTAGAGAGACGCTTGACCCCATCTACTCCACTAAAGAACACAAATGGGCCTTTTCCTTTAGTAACGGTACAGCACGGTTCGACTAGACTCTACACAGTTCAAAGGCTTTTCCACTAGCAACAGTTTGTAGAACCGGTCCCTTACATTGCACATAAATCACGAGTAGTTTAACTTTCAATCCTAAAACTTTTTTTACACTAAAAAAAGCCCACAGAATAAGTAGCTAACAAGCTAAAGTCTTATTGATAATCTGCATGAAGCCAGAGCTTAACAGGTGCAGCAATTGCTCTCGCCAGGTGCAGCAAGTGTCACCCCCAGACACTTTCGGTAGTATCTCATTGGGGCGATCAAGGTCCACTGGTTGGTCTGTGGGTTGTAGACCTCAGCTGTGTTGAGGGAGTCAACCCCATCGTAATAATAATAATAATAATAATAATGAATTCAATTTATAACGCACTTTTCATTAATGAAAATCTCAAAGTGCTACAAGGAGCAACAGAATTAAATGACAATAAAACAAATAATAAAACAATTAAAATCAATAACAATATCAGCTAAGATCAAAAGTAGAATCATGAGGAGGTAGAGTATGCTTGGTCGAAAAGAAAAGTCTTCAAGCCGCTCTTAAAGTCAACCACAGACTGTGGGGCTCTCACCCCGGAATTACACCACATGCGTTACGGCTCCGCCCCGCTCCGGTCCGACCTCCGCAGCAAATACGCACCCATTATAATCAATGACAGAATTTACACTGGCTCCGCACGGCGGCGGCGAGCTGCGGAGAGCGGACGGCAGTCCGTCAAAATTAGAAAATTTTCTATTTCTGCCGGATGACGGAGCTGTGCCGGAGTCAACTTTTGAAGATTACGTCGCACCAACAGGAAAAGGAACGAGCACAACTTCCGTATTTACAAAATAAAATCACCACGGGCGGACTAATCCTAGCTCTATACGGATTTATTTGTACAAAAATGCTGTCAAACTATCATTTATGACTATTCTATGACTAAACTATTATATTTATGACTATGACTACGCCTACAAACGCAATACAAGAAATAAATAAATAAAAACGTATTTTATTCTGAAATGTAAACATCACTTCCTGTTGCTCAAACCATGTAGCTTATTTACGAGAGAAGATCAAGGCAGCAGTCTCTCTACAGTTGTTCTCCTTCTTCCACCGAATGAATTGTTTTGTTCTGACTTCACTTGATTTATCGCGCGATCTCGCACGTGTCTCGGAGCGGCGCATCCAGGCGGACCTGAGTGGAGCGGAGGCAGTGGGCTTTGGACTCGCTCAGCTGCGACCTGCGGACCGGAGCGGGGCGGAGCCGCGTGCAGTGTAAAGCCGGGGTTCAGACAGTCAGGAAGAGAGTTCCACAGGCGGGGGGCAGCCACACTGAAAGCCCGGTCTCCCATGGTCCTTAATTTGGTTCTCGGAATGTGAAGGAGATTGCTGTTCTGTGACCGCAGCGAACGGGTGGATGAGTATGGAATAAGAATATCCTTCAGATAATCTGGTGAAGTTCCGTGTAAGCATTGATGTGTAATGAGAGCAGTTTTGTACTGAATTCTGTAGGCGACAGGAAGCCAATGAAGGTTATGGAGAATGGGCGTAATATGTTCAAATTTACGAACTCTCAACAAGATCCTTGCTGCACTGTTTTGAATATATTGAAGTTTCTGAAGGTTTTTGCCAGGGATTCCAATAAACAGGGAGTTGCAGTAGTCGAGCCTGGAGGAGACAAAAGCATGGACGAGCTTCTCAGCATCGGAAAAAGTTAGGGATGGGCGAAGTCTGGAGATGTTTCGAAGATGGAAGAAGCAAGTTTTAAACAGATGCTTAATGTGATTTTCAAATGTAAGATTGGAGTCCATTTTTATTCCAAGATTAGTAACAGAGGTGGAGAGGGGGATGTCTTGTCCAGAAAAGGAAAGTGTTGTTATAGGAGATGTTTGTACCTGGTGAGGGGTGCCAATCAGTATGGCCTCAGTCTTGGAGCAGTTTAATTGAAGAAAGTTCTGATTCATCCATGCCCTAATTGCCTCCAGGCAGGCAGAGAGGGCAGTGAGTGAAGATGGAGATGACAAGGTGGAAGATGAGGATGCTCCAGTCCTGATGTAAAGCTGTGTATCGTCGGCATAACAGTGAAAAGAAATGTTGAACTGATTAATAATTTGACCTAAAGGCAGCATGTAAAGGGAAAACAGCAGGGGCCCCAGAACCGACCCCTGAGGGACACCACAGGAGACACAAACTGTCTGGGACGTGGCGTTGCCAAGACTAACACATTCCAGCCTATTGGAGAGGAAAGATTTGAACCAGTCCAGGACTGTGTCGCAGAGACCGACCTCCACATGAAGACGGTGGAGGAGGATACTATGGTCCACAGTGTCGAAGGCTGCAGTGAGGTCAAGGAGGACAAGGATGGAGGGAGAGCCAGTGTCAGCAGCCAAGAGGACATCATTGGTAACCCTCAGCAATGCAGTCTCTGTACTGTGAGCTGCCCTGAATCCAGACTGGAACTTCTCATACAGGGAGTGTTGTTGTAGGTGATCCTGCAGCTGAGCAGCAACAGCTTTTTCCAGCACTTTAGACAGAAAAGGGAGGTGTGAAATTGGGCGGTAATTAGAAAAAATGTCGGGATCCAAATTAGATTTTTTCAGAAGAGGCCTAATGATGGCGGTTTTTAGAGGCAGTGGAACATGACCAGATTGTAGAGACTGATTTATTATTTGAGTGATAAGTGGGCCTATTGCAGAATGATTGGTTTTTATGAGAGACGAGGGGAAAGGATCCAGGGCGCAGGATGAAGGCTTCATTTTCTTGATGATGGCCTCCACCTCACTCTGAACAACTTCGTCAAAGCTGTTTAGGGTCCCAGAATGCAGACGGGTGGGTGGCACACTGAGAACGGGGAGGTTGTGGAGCTGAGATCTGATAGTGTCAACTTTGGTTTTAAAAGATGAAAGAAACAGGTCGCATTTTTGAGCAGAGTCCTCAAGAGTTTGCTTAATGGGATTAAGCAGACGAGTGATTGTGGAGAAGAGCTGTTTAGAGTTTCCAGGGTAGGTGTTGATGATGTTAGAATAATATTTGGAGCGTGCTTCTTTAAAGCTGCAGTATGTAGCTTTTTTATGAACATATTTCTTCACTCTGTCACTACCTCCTGACAGACTGATGTTAGCCAGGTAATCTCTGAAAAAAAATAAAAAAAAATATTGTCCCCTTGCTTCTCCAGGTGGTAAATAAGCATTTCTAAAAAGAAAAGGTGACCCGCCATTTTCCAGCCAATAAAAACAGAGTTTGTAACCAGCCAATAAAAACAGAGCTTGAATTTGAATCAGCCAATAAAAACAGAGCTTGAATTTGAAATTCAACAGACCACAAGGGGGCAGAGCCACATATGGCTCTGAGGGGGAGGGATCAGAATGCTTTGCCTGTTGAAAATATTTCTAAGTGCTGCAGTTCTACAGAAACTGCATACTGAACCTTTAAGAGAATAGGCGTATGCTTTCTGATGTTCTTTATATGCCTGCTTATGCACAGACAGACCAGATGATTTTACACGTCTCTCAATAGCACGGCCAGTTGCCTTCATCTTGCGCAGCTCATCAGTGTACCAAGGGGCTGAGCGCGAGAAAGACACCAGTCTTGTCTTTAAGGGGGCGTGTAGGTCCAGGAGCTCCCGAAGAGATTGGTTGTAGTAATCCACAGAGTCATCTGCAGATGAATGATTGACAGCGGTCAGGGTGTGAAGATCAGCAGACAGAACATCAAGGGAAATGTTTTTAAGGTCACGGAACTGGATGGGTCGTTTTGGGTTTGAAGCAGGCGAAGATGAAGGCACTTCCAGGGAGATGACCCTGTGGTCTGAGACACCCAGGTCATATACAGATAAGTTATTGATGAGTACAGTGTCTGTAATCACCAAATCCAGAGTATGCCCCCTGCTGTGCGTAGGGGCGTCAACATGTTGAGTGAGATTAAGAGAGTCCAGAAGAGACTTAAAATCTGTTGCCAGAGGTGAAGAAGAATTGTCCACGTGGATATTTAAGTCGCCAAGAAAAATAGTCTTCACAGGGGAGGTGCAGAAAAAAGTGAGGAGGTCATGCATCTCTGAGTTAAATGAAACATGCGGTTTGGGAGGTCTATAAATTAATATAACATTCATCAGGAGTGGGGCTTTGAAGCTGAAAGCCAGACATTCAAAAGAGGAAAAGTCCTGAGAAGACAGATGAGACAATTTTAAATTACATCGTAGTGTCCGATGAGCAAACAGCTGCTCAGGTTGCAACGAGGTCTGTTAATATGAGACACCTGGCACCACATGTGGGTGTCCTGGTCGTAGTATTCCACAGACGACAAAACATTGTGCCTGTTGCACCCTCCAACCACAAAGAGCTGCCCCTCCACCACCTCCAGGCCAAAGTTTCTGCGGTGGAAGTGCATGGACGGCACCTGTCGCCACCTGTTGGTGGTCGGATTGTAAACCTGCAGGCGAGATAACAAATGTGTTTCACCAGCGTTGTCACAAGCATACAGGATCATCCACAAATTTTCATGTACCTTTCCGTGCAGAGACGTTGCACCGGCCCCGCTTCTGCTGTCGTGCATTGGCTCTATCGTGGTCCATCTGTCAGTGCCAGGATCGTAGCGCTCGGCGGTTCTGTGGTGAATGTCGCCAAGTGAACCCCCCATCGCATAAATGCAGCCATCGAGCACAGTGACGCTGACGGAGCAGCGTGGGAGCGTCATGCAGGCCATGTTCTCCCAGGTAAAGGTGACGAAATCGAACTTTTGCAACGTACTCAAACAATGCCCCTGGCTGTAGCCACCAACCAAATACAAAAACCTGTCCAGGACCACTGCGCCATGATTGACAACTGAGACCGCAGAATTCAGACTGGCCCAGGAGTCAGTCCGGGTGTCATACAGCTCAAAGATTTTAGCATCATCAGGGATATCACAGCAACCTCCTGTGACCAGTAAAACTATGGGAGGGAGGCGAGGCTGGCTTGTCGGGCCCCTGGGGACCAAACTCTGATTTGTCTCGCCACCAAAATCTATCACTTTTTCCAGGGCGTCCCTGATGATCGACAGACACCCTGCATTGTTTTTGATCAGGGTGTTTTGCTTCACCTTCCAGAGGTAGCTTGCAGACATCAGGTCAAGACGCACCTGGAGAAACAAACGGCAGGTCAAAATGTGATCAGTAGTTACAGTTTTAGATCAGTGGTTCTTTCCACTCCCAAACCACAGCTAGAGAGACGCTTGACCCCATCTACTCCACCAAAGAACACAAATGGGCCTTTTCCATTAGTAACGGTACAGCACTGTTCGACTCGGCACAGTTCAAAGGCTTTTCCACTAGCAATGGTTTGTAGAACCGGTCCCTTACATTGCACATACAGTAAATCACGAGTAGTTTAACTTTCAATCGTAAAACTTTTTTTACACTTAAAAAAAGCCCACAGAATAAGTAGCTAACAAGCTAAAGTCTTATTGATAATCTGCATGAAGCCAGAGCTTAACAGGTGCAACAATTGCTCTCGCCAGGTGCAGCAAGTTTCACCCCTAGACACTTTCGGTAGTACCTCATTGGGGCGATCAAGGTCTACTGGTTGGTCTGTGGGTTGTAGACCTCAGCTGTGTTGAGGGAGTCAACCCCATCGTAGTGTCCGATGAGCAAACAGCTGCTCAGGTTGCAACGAGGTCTGTTAATATGAGACACCTGGCACCACATGTGGGTGTCCTGGTCGTAGCACTCCACAGACGACAAAACGCTGTGCCTGTTGCACCCTCCAACCACAAAGAGCTGCCCCTCCACCACCTCCAGGCCAAAGTTTCTGTGGTGGAAGTGCATGGACGGCACCTGTCGCCACCTGTTGGTGGTCGGATTGTAAACCTGCAGGCGAGATAACATAAATGTGTTCCACCAGCGTTGTCACAAGCATACAGGATCATCCACAAATTTTCATGTACCTTTCCGTGCAGAGACGTTGCACCGGCCTCGCTTCTGCTGTCGTGCATTGGCTCTATCGTGGTCCATCAGTGCCAGGATTGTAGCGCTCGGCGGTTCTGTGGTGAATGTCTCCAAGTGAACCCCCCATCGTATAAATGCAGCCATCGAGCACAGTGACGCTGACGGAGCAACGTGGGAGCGTCATGGAGGCCATGTTCTCCCAGATAAAGGTGACGAAATCGAACTTTTGCAACGTACTCAAACAATGCCCCTGGCTGTAGCCACCAACCAAATACAAAACCTGTCCAGGACCACTGCGCCATGATTGACAACTGAGACCGCAGAATTCAGACTGGCCCAGGAGTCAGTCCGGGTGTCATACAGCTCGAAGATTTTAGCATCATCAGGGACATCACAGCAACCTCCTGTGACCAGTAAAACTACGGGAGAGATGCAAGGCTAGCTTGTCGGGCCCCTGTGGACCAAACTCTGATTTGTCTCGCCACCAAAATCTATCACTTTTTCCAGGGCGTCCCTGATCATCGACAGACACTCTGCATTGTTTTTGATCAGGGTGTTTTGCTTCACCTTCCAGAGGTAGCGTGCAGACATCAGGTCAAGACGCACCTGGAGAAACAAACGGCAGGTCAAAATGTGATCATTAGTTACAGTTTTAGATCAGTGGTTCTCAAAGTTTCCTGCTTTCCACTCCCAAACCACTGCTAGAGAGACGCTTGACCCCATCTACTCCACTAAAGAACACAAATGGGCCTTTTCCATTAGTAACAGTACAGCACGGTTCGACTCGACTCTGCACAGTTCAAAGGCTTTTCCACTAGCAACGGTTTGTAGAACCGGTCCTTTACATTGCACATAAATCACGAGTAGTTTAACTTTCAATCCTAAAACTTTTTTTACACTAAAAAAAGCCCACAGAATAAGTAGCTAACAAGCTAAAGTCTTATTGATAATCTGCATGAAGCCAGAGCTTAACAGGTGCAGCAATTGCTCTCGCCAGGTGCAGCAAGTGTCACCCCCAGACACTTTCGGTAGTATCTCATTGGGGCGATCAAGGTCCACTGGTTGGTCTGTGGGTTGTAGACCTCAGCTGTGTTGAGGGAGTCAACCCCATTGTAGTGTCTGATGAGCAAACCGCTGCTCAGGTTGCAACGAGGTCTGTTAATATGAGACACCTGGCACCACATGTGGGTGTCCTGGTCGTAGTATTCCACAGTCGACAAAACGCTGTGCCTGTTGCACCCTCCAACCACAAAGAGCTGCCCCTCCAACACCTCCAGGCCAAAGTTTCTGCGGTGGAAGTGCATGGACGGCACCTGTCGCCACCTGTTGGTGGTCGGATTGTAAACCTGCAGGCGAGATAACATTAATGTGTTTCACTAGCGTTGTCACAAGCATACAGGATCATCCACAAATTTTCATGTACCTTTCCGTTTAGAGACGTTACACCGGCCCCGCTTCTGCTGTCATGCATTGGCTCTATCGTGGTCCATCAGTGCCAGGATCGTAGCGTTCGGCGGTTCTGCTAAATTTGTCAAGACATGGCAGCCATTTTTACAATACATGGAAACATTCAGGATGGGTACACCATCGTAACCAAACAGCTGCTATATTTCTTTAGTTAGCTGTAAAGTGAACAGATTTTTGCATCTTCATTTGTTATCAAATTGAGACTTTTTATTTTTATTTTTTATTATGTGTGTGTTTTGAAAATGTTTTATTTTGTGTGTGATTTTTACTTTTTGTTTTATATGGGGGTTTTTGTATATTAAAATGACATAGTTTTATAAAACTCGAATGTTGTAAATAATGTGATGTGAAAATTGATAAATAAAGTATTAAAAAAAAAAGAAAAAAAAAGAAATGTGTGATAGTAAAATATACTCACTTAATAAGGGGTCCAGGGAAAACTCGCAGTTCAGCCTGATCTCTGGTGTCCTGCAGCATAGTCTGAAAATACAACCATGAAATACTACATTAAAAGTTTCTATATTCAGAACATAAACGTGCTACATAAAAGTGAGATACCACCATTACATCCAAAGTTAAAGTATTACGGGCGTTCCACACAAAACAAGTACCCGTATTTTCTGGAATATAGGTCGCAGCTTTTTATCATTTTTGCATGCCCTGCGATCTATATTCAGGAGCGACCTATTTATGGCTTTTTATAAAATAAGCTGATTTGTAATCATTTATTAACAAAAATTAAACTGAGACACACTCTTACAATAATGTCAGCTAACAAATATATTTTTTTAGGTGTTTATCCTGCTAAAATTATTCATTTATTAAAGAAAAGTTCAGCTCAGACACATATTTGCTATAATTTTTATCAAACAAATAATTGTTTTTAAGTGTTAATCTTCTTAAAAGCCTTGCTGTGCGCTCCTGTGGAAGAGACATTTGCAGCAGAGCTAAACACGGTCCACATTTTGACGTAGGTGCGACCTATATTCAGGTGTGACCTATATTCCAGAAAATACGGTACCTAAAATCAATTTTGTGTCTAGTTTAAAATCTTTCTACAAAACAATGAATAGCTCTCTATAATACGGAATGATCTTTTAAAAAGTACCTCCATATTGTGGATATCGACAAGAGCAGGTTGTCCAGCTGAGGGGAGATTGGGCAGGACTTGAATCAGATGACCACCAGGTCCAAATCGGGCACAGCGGTGGGGTATGGTGAACTTCTCTGGGGTCACAGGACGAGGGGGAGCTATAGGCAAGATAACATTCATAAAATAAGTACCGGTACCTGAACTTGTACCCAAAAAAAGTTAGCATTTAGAAATTTATAATCCCCAAAAAGTTAAGTGGTGATTGTGTACTTACGTTGCTCAGGAGCAACCCAGTTACTGTCTAAAGTGTATTCTGAAGTATATGGGTACTGGCTGTAGTTTTGTGAGGCATCGGTTTGATTTGGATATTGCCCATAAGAGTAGTCCACAGCCAGAGTGGATGATGTGGTGTCATAAGCTGCTGATACCAAGTCAGGTTGGCTCCTGTACACCTGGCTCTGGAAAATGAAAATAATTAAATAAACAAGAAAATCACAAGTTACATATACAGTATAGCAAGTTTTGTTGTGAAGTTATTCAAGTTATTGACCATTTAAAACAGTAATTTCAGCTAGCTTTATATATCTGTGTGCAACAGACCCATAAAAGCTGATGTAAAAAGTATGTGCAATGTTTCTGGCAGGCAATGAGTTCCATAAAAGTAGTAATATTGACTGGAATACTTTCAAAAAGACTCTCTGTGCATCCCTGTGCACTACCTGAGCATGCCAATAGAATCACACGGCTTTTAAGATGACTACATTAGGACAATTTACCTGTTGCGATTGTGAGCTGAAGCTGCTCCGTCTGCTGTGCTGACTGTGGGAGCTGTGCACACTGTGTGCAGATCTCTCGCTGTGTACACTGCGTCGATCAAAATCATCGCCATACGGGTCTCTACGTTGGTTCTCATCATCAAAACTGGTATCATAACCAGGATAGTACCGCCACTGGTCATCATATCCCTCTTTTCTACGAGTAAGACCACATTTGTGAATAAAACAGCCGTAACTAGGACTCACGTTAACAGTACAAACAACTACAGTTCTTTACACAAATATGATGTGTTTTTTTAATATAAAATATGTCAAATTTTTCATTGGAGAAATTCTCTCATTCTCTGGCGTTTACTGAAAAGAACCACTCTCACGGCTGATGAAGATTTACATCTGGCATTTATATCTGGCAAGGTCAGATTTCAGGACAGGTTTAATGCGTACCTGGCAGGATACGTTTGCTGATTATAGTAGTTGTTTTTGTACGCTTCGTTGTAATATGACCAATATGAATGATCGTAGTATCCTCTGTATCGTGGGTCGTACTGTCCATAATTGTATCCTTTAAAAATAAAATTATGAGAATTAAGATGATTCACAATTAATAAAACCATACATAAAGCATTTCAGCGCCTTATCTAGCAACACTCGCAAGCAAAACATTCAGATTAAAAATATCCAAGAAAATATTTGTAGGTTTTAGTTTTGCAGCTCATACCTCCATAATCATAGTGCTTGGGATATTCTGCATAATAATCACTGTAGGCACTTTGGTTTGCTCGTTGGTAATCATCAGGATAGCCTTGCCTTTGGGGAAAATAAAAAGTGATATTTTTCAAGTCCAAAAACAAAACATATTTAAAGTCATACCTCGTACTTGTTTAAAATGTCAGTTTTTTGTTTTCTTCCATTTCGATAATTACTTAAGGCCCAGTAACACAGAGGATACAATTTTCTTCAACAACAAAATCAGAAAGCAATACGCTCAGATCATTCCAGCATAAATGCAAACATAGCTGTATCAGAAAAAGGTGTCCTTTTAACATAAAATTCAAAGCAGCATTTTTCAGTAGGTTCTGAACAGGTTTAATATGGTTTTTAAAATAACTACTTTTTATAGAAAAATAAATAACTATTTTGTCTTATTTTTTCAGTTTCCTGTTTTGTTCTGCGACTGACCAGCAGTTTTGTAACATTAGTCTAAGCATTCTCAGGAAGAGGATTCGGTGCTGGCCTTCTTAACCACCAGTGTGGTGTTGACCAACCAACAAAGGTCAGGCCTGGCTCTTCCTGTAATCCATGACCACTTCCTTGATTTTCCTGGTATTGAGTGACAGGTTGTTCCTGGCAAACCACTTTGCCAACCATTGCACCTCATCCCTACTCTGACCCAGTTTCGCATGACACCACAATACAAGTTAAATAAATGAATGAATAAAATGTCCTTGTAAATAATTTGAGTTTAGTTTCTCACAATAGAAACAAATGTTTTGCTCTACATAAGCTGTAGGTTGAAAATTATATGAATTAAAGATGTGAGTTCTCACTTCAGAGGTATCTTGAATGCAGCATAACTTGGCAGCAAAAGACCAAATTATGTGTTACTGTTTTTGTTACACTTGCATGTAAAATCATTGCCAAGAAAAAAAAAGCTACCGTTTCCTGTAAATCACTAAATAGTGCAACAATTGCTTCTGTCTGATAATTGAGTCTCTAAGGGAAATATTTTGCTTTAAGCATAGATTACTATCAAGTGTTTGTCCAAAAATGGCTACATTTGTCACTACGCAGTTGAAACAGTAAGGTCAAAAAAGTCCCCAGAAATACACTTAATTTCCTAGTTGACCAAAAGGTTATTTTCATTGTAGTGTGTCAGGTAGTCAAACTAAGATGTTACCGTATTTTTCGGAGTATAGGTCGCACCTTTTTATCATTTTTTTCATGGCCTGCGGCCTAGACTCAGGTGCAACCTATATATGGCTTTTTATCACTTTCGGCAAAAAAAAAATCCAGCTCATTTCACAATTACGTTCATTTATTAAGGAAAAGTTCAGCTCAGACACATATTTGCTATAATTTTTATCAAACAAATAATTGTTTTTAAGTGTTAATCTTCTTAAAAGCCTTGCTGTGCACTCCTGTGGCAGACATTTGCAGCAGAGCTAAACGTAGGTGCGACCTATACTCCGGTGCGACCCATCTAGGGATTTTTCCCAATCTATTGGTGATAATTGGACAATGCGACCTATACTCCGGTGCGACCTATACTCCGAAAAAATACGGTACATATTTATACATAAATTCACAAATCCAATGGCTAAAGCTAAAAATTGATTGATCAAGTACAAAATATCTCAAAGTAAGAATACTAAAGTTTTACTAACCTTGATGAGGGTCTGTCAGAGTACTGACTAGTCCTTGAGCTGGGCCGATCTGTTTGTGGTTCTCTGTATTGATAGTTTGGATCACGGTAACCTGGGTTCTGTCCTTCATATCTGCCATACCAGGGATCTGCTCGGCCCCGGTATGAACCATCCTGGGGAGCGGGGAGTATAAACATTCATATATTAAGAGAACCCACAACAATTTGTTATAAATGGTTTTCCAAGCACAACTGTGGACAGCATAACATTGCCACAAAATGACAAAAGAGTACGGTATTCACAAGGTAACAAAAATAAAAATGTATAGAAAAAATGAACACCTACTTGATAATATGGCTGTGCTCTGGGATCTCTAGATGGAGGTGGGTATTGGCCTGGAGGATATGGTGCTCTGTTATCCGAATATTCTCCATAGTTAGCATAATAACCACCATACATCTGTCCTGCCTCAGGAGGAGGAGGAGGTCCATAGCCACCTTGATGGCTACCTGCTGTTGAAGGTGGTCGAGGTGGCTCTGCTGAAGCTGGGTGGAAAGCCCGTGAGGGTACAGACCCTTGTGGCCCAGGAGGGTAAGCAGATATAGGAGCACTCCCTGCAGTAGGTCCTTGTGCTGAAGTTGAACTTTGACCGGGGGGAGGTTGTGCTCCACTCACAGGAACAGAATGAGCATCTTTTTGTCCCATCTGTGCAGTCTGAGAATCTGATGTC
>JBBPBX010048885.1:0-14978 GCA_038048925.1 Garcialebias charrua
TACAATAATGGCAAATGCTTTTAATGATTATTTTATTAACTCAGTGGAAGAATTGGCAATACATTTTAATTCCATAGATCCAACAGAGAATTCAGTTACGATTGACACAATTTTTCCTTTTACTCTCAACAAGATCAATATTTGTAAAACTCAGCATATAATTAATCAATTAAAAACATCTAAAGCTAAAGATGTCTTTGGAATAGATACAGAGTTTATAAAGAAACATACAGTTTTATTAAACCCTATAACTCACTTAATAAACTTATCTTTTACAAAAGGGCTATTTCCTGATACCTTCAAAACAGGACTAATAACTCCAATTTTGAAATCTGGTGACTCCGAGCAAGTTAGCAACTATAGACCAATTAGTATTTTACCAGCAATATCCAAAGTGATGGAAAAAGCAGTAGCAGAGCAGCTTATTAGTTATTTAGAAAAAAACAGCTTCTTTGTCCAGTCCAGTTTGGATTTCGTTCTGGTTACTCAACAGAACTGGCTACCTCCTACCTTACAGACAATATTAAAAGATCTTTAGATGATGGTAAGGTAGTTGGAGCAGTGTTCCTGGACTTGAGAAAAGCCTTTGATACAGTGAATCATGACATGCTCTTACATAAACTCAGTAAATATAACTTCTCCAAGTTAGCAATCAGCTGGTTTAGATCATATCTAAAAAATAGAGAACAGTGCGTCAAAGTTAATGGGATGAAATCCAGCCCCCAAACATGTACTATGGGAGTTCCACAGGGTTCCATTTTAGGTCCATTGCTTTTCTGTTTATACATCAACGACTTACCGGACAGTTGCAAATACGCCAAATGCCAGATGTATGCAGATGATGCCATCATATATGTATCTGCAAAGACTCCACAACAGGCAGCAGAGATACTGAACAGGGAGATGGAGGGAGTGTCTCAGTGGTTTAAGAATCACTGTTTGACTCTGAACTGCAACAAAACAGTCTCAATGTGTTTCACTATCCGGCGTAAAGTCTGTAACTTTTCAATTGTGATTGATCAAAAGGAAATCCAAAAAGTGGAAGAGTTTAAATATCTGGGTGTCATTTTAGATTCCCACCTTAACTTTGAGGCTCACATTAGGAAAATGTTTAAAACCATTAAGACAAATATAAATTGTTTTCGTCTTATAAGATCTTGTTTATGTGGAAAATCTGCTCAGTTGTACCTTCATGCCATGATTATGTCTCATTTCTCATACTGTGTCACTGTCTGGAGCCAAGCAACTCAATCGACTTTAAAACCTATGAGGATGTTGTACTCACAAGCACTGAAAGTTCTAGACCAAAAACCATTGAAGTGGCACCACTGTAAAATACTTGATAAATATAACCTATTAAGCTTTGACAATTTTTTAAAATTTTCTTGTTTAAAATTAACTTTTAAATGTATTAATGGTCTTGTCCCTGAACTGGTGAGCAGAATGATTTTAAAAGTCAGCAGCTCAGGAGTTGCAACAAGAGGTGCAGTTGATGGAGACTGTAAACCTACAAAATACAAAACATCATTTGGTCAATGCTCCTTCTCATTTAAAGGTCCTCATATCTGGAACAGTTTACCATCAGCAATAAAAACATTGACTGATCTTAGAGGTTTTAATTCACAGGTGAAAAAATGGTTGAAACAAAACCAAATCTGTGAACACTGAATCCTATAGGGACAGAGGAGCAGCTGTGTGTGTGTGAGGGAACTGTTTAAGCCATTTAAACTTCATTAAATTTTTATTTTTTTTAGATGTTTTTATATAGGGAACTGTTTAATCTTAATTAAATTTTAATTTTATTTTAGCTGTTTTTATATAAAAGTCCAACCAAGGACTGGGTTTGCAAATTAGCCTATGGCTAGAAATCCTGTGTACAAGACAACGGTTGCTTCGTTTTTAACATGTAACATTGTTTATTGTGCTATCCTTGTTCAAATAAACTTGAATGAATGAAAAAGATGTCGGCCGCATTATCTTCCTCGCGACCATGCTGTGATTTTAATAACAGTTATTTACATAGCTCCCGATGCTAATGCTAATGACGCCTAGGGAGAAATTCATGACTTACTCACCTCGCTACAGTGTAAATATCCTGAGGGGCTCTTCATTGTTTGCAGAGACGTCAATCACGTAGATCTTCAAGTCTCCCTCCCAGCCTTCAATAAGCACGTCTTAACAGCAACGAGAGGAGATAAAACGCTTGACCAAGTCTACACTAATGTAAAGGGGGCGTACACGGCGAAGACACGCCCAGCGCTCGGAGCTTCCGATCACTGCTCTCTGATCCTGGCCCCAAGACAGCTCCCCCCACTCAGGCGCTCCAAGCCGGAACAAAGAGAGATAAGAATCTGGCCTCAAGATAGTTCCCCCATGTTGAGAGACTGTTTTGAGAAGACAAACTGGTCTGTTTTCAGAGAAGCAGCTACTGATGGAAGCTCAGTTGATCTGGAACTCTATGCTTCCTCAGTCCTGGGCTACATCAGTACATGCTCTGAAAATGTATCCATAAAAAAATATGTTAAATCTTACCCGAACCGGAAACCCTGGTTAAATAAAGAAGTTCACGCCTTGCTAGCAGCCAGGGACACTGCATTCAAGTCAGGAGATAAAGAGGAGCTGAGAAAGAGCAGGAAAGAACTGAAGGATGGCATTAAGAAGGCCAAGGCCACGTATGCACAGAGGATCGAGGGACAGTTCACCTCACAAGACCCACGGAGCATGTGGAAGGGTATTAAATGCATAACAGATTACAAAGGCAAGAACAAACAATGCCCCAGGGACCCATCTCTGCCTGATGCCCTCAATAAGTTTTATGCACGTTTTGATGATCCAAACAGACCAGCTAGCACCAGACTCACCTCATCACCAGATGAAGAGCATCTCAGAGTGACCGCAGCAGAAGTGAGAGGCAGTCTCAGAAAGATTAATCCTCATAAAGCAACCGGACCAGACAACATCCCAGGGAAAGTTCTGAAGGAATGTGCGGACCAGCTCTGTGAGGTGCTGGCTGACATCTTCACCACCTCACTTGCACTGGAGTCAGTTCCCACCTGCCTGAAGACCGCGACCATCATCCCAGTCCCAAAGAGCTCCACAGTGACTGGTCTGAATGACTATAGACCAGTGGCCCTCACCCCGATAGTCGCTAAATGTTTTGAGAAACTGGTCATGACCCACATCAAGGCAACCGTCAACATCAACGAGGACCCTCATCAATACGCATACCGTGAGAACCGATCAACAGAGGACGCCATTTCTTCCGTGGTCCACACTGCTCTCACCCACCTGGATCAGAAGGACTCATACGTGCGTCTGCTCTTTGTGGACTTCACATCTGCCTTCAACACCATGATCCCCCAAACTCTGATAGACAAACTATCTACACTTGGACTAAGCCCCTCTATTTGTAACTGGGTACTAGACTTCTTAACAGACAGACCACAGTCCGTGAAGATCCACAACTTCTCCTCCTCCACCATAACCCTCAGCACTGGCTCTCCTCAAGGATGTGTGCTGAGCCCCCTTCTGTTCACTCTGCTCACATATGATTGTACAGCCACACTTCCAGGCTGTCATATTGTTAAGTTTGCAGATGATACAGCGGTGGTGGGATGCATCACAAACAATGATGAGTCCAGCTACAGACAGGAGGTGGAACACCTGGAGAGCTGGTGCAAAGAGAATAATCTTCACATGAATGTGAAGAAGACAAAGGAGATGATTGTGGACTTCAGAAGGAACAAACACACCCACGCCCCACTGAAAATAGGTGGGTCTGCAGTGGAAGTGGTCTCCAGCTACAAATACTTGGGTGTACACATGAATGATAACCTCAGCTGGAGCAACAACACCACCAGCCTGATCAAGAAAGGTCATCAGAGACTCTACTTCCTCAGACGGCTGAGACGTGCTGGTCTGAGCAGCCCAGTTCTCACCTCGTTCTACAGGTGTGCAGTGGAGAGCGTCCTGTGCTCCAGCATCAACGTGTGGCATGGAGGCTGCACAGTTGAAGAGAGGAAAGCTCTACAGAGAGTGGTGAAGGCTGCACAGAAGTCTGTTGGAGTCAGTCTCCCCACCATCACAGACATTTACACCTCCAGATGCAGGAAAAGAGCCACCTGCATCATGAAAGACCTCACTCACCCAGCACACTCACTCTTTGCCCCACTCCCCTCAGGACGGAGGTTGAGGAGCATCAAATGTAGAACCACTAGACTGAGGAACAGCTTCTACCCTGAGGCTGTTAGACTCATGAATAAATAAAAATAAAATAAAAATAAACACTGCAAAATATCACATTGTGCTGATGCTGATCTGTTTTCTTGTTGCTGTGTTCATCTGTGTTCATCTGTGACCATCTGCTCATACAAACTCATGTTCGTGCTGCTGTTTATTTCCACTATATTAGGCTTAGTGTATTACTAGTTGATGTTTTTCTTAGTTAATTCTAGATGTTATTACTGTTTTTCTCTTGCATTTGTTGTTGGATGTAACTGGGACCCCGTGTACATAATCTCGTTTTCATCACATGTACCACATGCGGTGCAAATGACAATAAAGACTCTCTGACTCTCTGACTCTGACTCTAAAGTAGAAGCTCTGTCCTAAGCTTTGCTTATCCTAGGCCCTACTGCTCTACTCCAAGTTTTAATGGACATCCATTTAATAACTAATATCCTCTCTTTCTTTTAATTCATTTTCCTATTTTTCATATATTTTCCTTGCTAACCATAACTGGTCCCCTGGTCCCCTGGTCCTGCCCCTGCAGGTGGTGAGTATATTTACCAACTGACCCTTTTCCCATTTACTTATCATCCTCTGACTCTAAAGTAGATTACTGTATTATTTCTTATCACACAGCCTTGTATGCCAGCGTGTTAAACAAAGATCATCATAGGGAGAGAAATTATGGAGTTTAGTTATTGTGCTCAAACTCAGTCTAATGCCACATTGCTTGCTCTCACATTTTGGCCCTCAGAGTGTATGTTGGGGATAACTCTCAGCTACTGCCACACTAAAGTTTAGCTGAAAATCTGTAAAACTGACTGAGTTACAGTTTTTTTTATTTATTTACTAAGGTCTCTTAGCTGTGGCAGCCATCTTAAATTGAATTTACTCTAAAAGTGAATCTGCTGTAGATGTCCATCCAGTCAGTACTGTCTGAGGGAGTCAGATCTGTCCACTGGTGAGACATTTTGCTAACACAAAACATTATTGAACTTTCACCTTCAGCAGTGAGCAGAAGCAATAAAATAAGTATCTGTTTTGCTTTAAATAGTTGTTTGAAATAAATAAAGACAAAAAAGAGTTGAGAACAGGATTTATTTTTCATTCAACCTTTTATTTCTACAGGTTAGTTTCATTGAGTCTCGAGAACTTATTTATGAGAGAGACCTGTTTTAACAAAGAACACAGAGCTTGTACAGACAACAATAGACAATCGTATAAAAAGCAAATACAATGAAAAGGAAATAGAAGAAATGAAATAAAAATGAAACAAAGCTACATTATAAAGCGATGTCAAATGCAATTTATTTTATGAAAAAACACTTTATCAACCTTATCTTAAATAGACACACTTTGTTGCAGGTTTTGTAGTTAAGTACTTTATAAAGTACACTACAGGGTTTTCACAGTTAAATTACTCCAGTGAATAAAACGAAAGTTACATACTTTGTATATAACTACGGTTCACCTGCGTAGAGGTTCGAATGGAGGGTAGCACAGAGCTTCGAGAACCATGGGCAGCTGCCAACCTGGTGCTCGTGTAGTCGGCGGGTGTGACCTATGGGCACCACGTAGAGAAGAGAGACTAGATCATGGCTCCCCCCGGCGTGATCAGATGATGTTGCCGCTACATAAACTGTAAGCATCGAAGGAGAGCAACCCTTACCAAGGAGAGACTGGAGAAACTCCAGATGGTGGGTACTATACAGGAGATTGGATCCTCATTGTGATCAGACACCAATGAGAGCATGCCCCCCTTCCAGGTGGGGCAGGAAGTACATGAGTGCCTCTGCGCTACACGCAGCTCCAGCACATTTATACGGTTGGAGCAGTCCTTGACCCCAGCGACCCTGAACTGCTCTGCGTTGCCACACAGTGCCCAATCCCTTGCAGCTGGCATCTGTCTTGCCTACTTCCCTGTAGCACACTACCACTCGCATGGGGACACCCCTGGATGAATAATCTTCGTCCTTCCGTGGAGTCAGGGCCTGAAGACCTGACCATGTCACTGCGAGCCTGTGATGCCTGTGCGGCCTGGCATTCAGGCGAAAGCTGTTGAGCCACCTCTGTAAGGGGCAAAGTGACAGCAGGCATAAGGGCACCACCTGAGTGACTGATGGCAGTTTGCCTAGTAGCTACCAGAAGATGACGTAGGGGAGCTGCTTGCCCAGCCTGAACCGACTGACCAACTGGAATATGCCGCCCACCGTTGAGCGGATGGGCAAGCTCTAATGGAGGGTGAATCCAGAATCACCCAAGAAAGGTGTTAGTTTAGAAAAGGATCGGGCGGCTCTTCTCCAGGTTGACATTAAGGTCAAACTGTGACACCTGAGCGAGCATGCGGGTTGTGTCGTAAAAGGCACATGCCTGAGACGGGGCGCAGTAAAGCCAATCGTCTGAGTACGGCAGAACTTTCACTCAGAAGGCCTGCAGAGGAGAGAGAGCTGCCTTCATGCACTGAGTGAACACCCTCGGGGAAAGAGAGAGCCCAAATGGGAGTACCCGGAGCTGCCAGTGATGACCCCCAATAGGTAAACCTGAGAAAGCAGCGATGCTTTGCCGCAACAGGCACATGAAAATAAGCATATTTCAGGTCTAATAGACGTGAACCATTCTCCCTTTGTGACAGCTTGCAGGACCTCTGCTGTCATGAGCATGTTAGAGGGCAGCACCCGTAAGTACCGGTTGAGGTCCCCTCAGATCTAAAATGGGATAAAAACCGCCATCCTCTTGCCTGAGGAAGTAAGTCGAGTGATAGCCTCTGGGTTGTTGCAGAGGGTCCACTGCCTCGATTGCACCCTTGGCCAGGAGGACGAAAGCTCCTGGCCTAGTTCTCTAGCTTTCACAGGGTCGGGGACTACAGTCATCTTGACCCGGCGTGAGATGTGAGGTCGCCGTCGGAACAGTAGCCGGTAACCATGTGTCAGAGTGGCAACCACCCATGGGTCCACGGTGTGAGCAGCCCAGTGACTGAGCTGCTGGTGGGAGAAATCTCTGACAGTCGGCCTGGTGGTATCACCGTCTCCCTCCAGGGCTCCTAAGGGCCATGGGGGGAGCAGCGACCAGAGTCCCTGGTCCAAACCTGTACAGCCAGTTGGTGGACTGACCTACAAAACCCCAGTTGGGTCTTTGCTGACCCACATGAGGGTAAAGACCCCTTGTGCGATCATGACTCCTAGGCGGCAGCCGAATACTTGGATCAGTTGACGGGCATCTTAGATGCCTAGGAGGTAGAGGGGGCATCGCCCGGCCAAGGCTCAAAAGTTGTTGCCTCGTCCGTCGTGCCTGGATGGTCCATTTCCAGCATTTCCAAGCCAGCTGAACCAAATAACTCCCCTGGCACCACCGGGACATTACAGAGAGTTCTACGAGATGGCTCAGTCAGAGCTGACTGCGCCAACCAGACCTGTCATTGAGCCTGGACCAAGAAGGACACCACGCGTCCAAGTTCCCTTGTCATCAGTGCATCAGGCCTGAAGCGCTGCATCGCTAATGCTGAATCCTCACCAAACGCTTTTCGCGCAGCCGAAGCAGCCACTTTACATTGAAAGTCTATGTGGCCGCGCATCTTGGAGCAGCGGGGCGTGACGCGGCGCGTCTTCAGCATTTCAAGCAGCGTAGCAGCACCCGGCAGTCCCTTTTCACGCACGCAGCCGAGCAGCAGAAGCAAGAATAATGCCTCATCCTCACCAAACGCATCAAAATGCTCCCAATGCTCTGTGTTTGCTGCTTGTCAACAGATGTCTGTCCCCACCGAACATGTCTGCAGATGCGCAGTGGGAGGAGCGTGTGGCTCCCTTCCCGGTCAGATATGTGTTGTTTTTATGTACACTGGGCAGATAAAATCAGCTGTACGTGAACCTCATTACTGTTTGAGTGGGTTTTCTACGAGCCGAACTGCAGCTCCAAAAGTCTTTGTTGAGATTAAAACGTTTTTTTTTTTTATGTTTGGGGTGATCGTATGCTCGAGTGGACAGCAGCAACTTTAAAAATGACAGGTTTTCCTACTGTTTTCGTCCACAGAAAGTCCCGTTGTCGTTGCGTCATCACAATAGCAGAGTCTCTCCCGATTGGTTGCTGCGACGTTGCGAGCAACAGAAGCGAGAATATTCTTGCTTCCTGCTGCTTGGCTGCGCGCGTGCGTGAAAAGGGACTGCCGGGCGCTCCAAGATGCGCGGCCACATAGACTTTCAATGTAAAGTGGCTGCTTCAGCTGCGCGAAAGCGTTTGGTAAGGATTCAGCATATGCTTGCTTCTGTTGCTCGCAGCGTAGCAGCAACATGACGACGGGACTTTCTGTGGACGAAAACAGCCTCCGGTAGGAAAACCTGGCATTTTTAAAGTTGCTGCTGTCCACTCGAGCGTACATCACCCCAAACATAAAAAAAAAAAACGTTTTAATCTCAACAAAGACTTTTGGAGCTGCAGTTCGGCTCGTAGAAAACCCACTCAAGTGTTAACGAGGCTGACGTGAAGCTGATTTTATCTGCCCAGTGTACATAAAAACAATACTATCTGACCGGGAAGGGAGCCACACGTTGCTCCCACTGCGCGTCTGCAGTGGAAACAGACATCTGTTGACAAGCAGCAAACACGGTGCGTTGGGAGCTTTTTGATGCGTTTAGTGAGGACCAGGCATAAAGCCCATTGCCGCTGTCGCACCTCTAGTGCTCTGAAGGAATGCGGAAAGAGCAAACATGAGGTGTACCATAGAATTGCCGAGGCGGCCATCACGCACTCCGGCTTGATAAGCTCTGCAGAAGAACTCATCCGTGACACTACACTGAGGTTGTGGGCACCAAACCTCCCTGCGCAGAGCCTACTCTGGTGACACGATGAGCGAGGAAACAGCATGCTTGATCGCCAGCATGCAATCCAGGCCCGCCGTAGCCGGCTCATGCATGGCCACCAATGCTCGGCCGTTCGCCGAGAGGCGCACAAAGAGTTTTAGGTCCCGCCAACAACTATGCAACTCCCTCAGGTACTCTTCCAATGGAGGGATGGAAAAGGAAGGAGGGAGGGGCACGTCCATGCCTGAAGAAGGCACTTCCAGGGATGGACTCCTCTGGTTGTGGGACCTCCAGCTGCAGTTGTCTCAGGGCCATGCACATGACGTCCTACATCGAGTCGTCACCTGACCCACTATCTGTGGTCCGGGGCGAAGAAAATGACCCACTCTCTGAGACTTGAGATGACTGCTCCTCATCCTCACCTAGAAAGTGAGAGGCAGAGGCAGCCAAGGATAACACATCCTCCTCTGCAGCCAGCTCATGCACGGGTGGGGAGGAGAGTCTGGTCGCTGCCCCTGGCTCGGCCCCCAGTTGGCATGCCTGATAAAGGGACTTCATCTCCGCCAATTCTGCAGACAGCTTCTCCACTCTCGTGGAGAGACCTTGACCAGACTTGGCTTGCCTCTTTCTAGGAGGGGCCACAGAGCTTGTGGCCTCAGCTTTGAGTGCCCAAGTGGGGCCTCCTGCCCAGAAAGCAGGAGTTCACTGCCGAGCTCGGGGCGAAACTGGGCCGGTCGAGCCACCTTCATAGCACGAGGCAGGAAGCTGCAGTTCATACAGGGGTTCTCTGACAGGGCCTCCATAGGTGGCCATGTCCAAGGCAAGCAGGGCACAGGTCGTGACCATCATCTGCCTGGAGCACAGCCCCACAACCCATGCAGCAGTGAGAGCCGTCCATGCTCCTACTTAGTAAAAAAAATAGCAATTCAGCAAAGGGGCTGGCACCATCAGCAATGTCCAGGATACAAAACAAGACACAAGGACAAAAGGATAGGCCGAGAATTGGGAGAGGGGGTGTGCACGCTTGCCTTCACCAATTAAAACAAGGTCAGAAATAGTAAGCTCAGCCAAACCGTTATGCTGGTGAGAATAATAGGGAAAGGGGACGCTAACGCTTGCCTTCACCAATTAAAACAAGGTCAGAACTAGTAATCCTAGTTCAGCCTAAGCGTTATGATGCCAGTGAGAATGATTGGGAGATGGGGGGGGAGGAGGTGTGAACTCTTGCCTTCACCAATTAAAACAAGGTCAGAACTAGTAATCCTAACTCAGCCTAAGTGTTGTGATGTTTGCAAAAATTATTGGGGGAGGGGGTGCGAACGCTCGCCTTCACCAATTAAAACAAGGTCAGAACTAGTAATCCTAACTCAGTCTAACCGTTGTAGGATATTAGGTCAGTATTAACTGACACACTTTACATTAATTAATTACTTATTCAGGTTGAATAGTAATTCACAGATTCTATTTCTTTTCAGGATTTATCATAACACTTCTGTGATCATTTGTGATGGACAATAAACCAGAAAACCATAAAGTGACAATGGAAACGTTAATTATAGTTTGGCATGCCAGAGACACTGCCTTTTATTTTAAAAAATAAAATCAACTAAAATTAACATCATTACACTTGATTGACTGATTTCAATTTCTTGCTAATTAAAATCGTCAGCAGATTAATTGGACAACAGAAACATAGTAATTAAGATGACATATTACTTTAATCTCTGAAGGTTCTTATTTCTTAAAGTTTAGTTACCAGCTTAAAATGAGATAAGGGAAGGAGGAAAAGAGGAGTTTAAAGTGAGACTAAACCCAGGTTGAGACGGTAACTCCTCCTTCCAAAATCTCCCTGAAAATGGGCGTGTCGAGAGACAAGGAAGGGTGGAGGTAGAGTTGTGCTTTTGTTCACGCCTCCACCTGCAACAACCTAAAACAAATTAAACCTCTAGCCAACAACATACACCAAGCAACAACAAAGAATAAACATGTAGATGTATTTATCTATTCCACCCATTCCATCCAAAACCAAAGGCCTAAAACAATGAAAATGAAAATAAAAATAAAACCGCTTGTCAGGAGTGAAATGCAGCACTTCCATATAAGGTATGCACTTCTCATCTCTGCAGGGGATTGGCTCTGCTTGAACCACCTGTGTGACATCACACATGAGCAGACATGTCACACATGAGCGTTTGCACAAATAAGAAAATTAAGGTGTAATCCACCAGTTCAACCCATAGAACTACCGTAAACACATTTTTAGACCAAATATTGCCAAATATTGCCAATTTACACAGATATGCACAATTATGTGAGAATAAACACAGCCATAGTGCTAGATAACATTTTAAACACATTCTAGAGAGTTTATCAGCTAAAAAAAGTTAATTTTGGGTTTAGTCGCACTTTAAGAGTGAGGAGGAAGAAATCTATTTTGAGTTTAACCAGACTGACACTCTTCCATACGAAAACCAGCTCGACTCATTGCACGTTCCAGTAAACAATCAGCAACTCTGCTTTCTCCGGCAGAAGTCGTGGCACTTCCTGGTTAGTTTCAAAATAAAGCGTTCCTCAAAGAAAGTTCATGAAGAACTTGAAGCTTTTTAGCTCTGTTGAATTTATGTTTAATTTATAAACATTTTTCTCTCATTTTCTTCGCCCCGGACCACAGATAGTGGGTCAGGTGACGACTCGATGTAGGACGTCATGTGCATGGCCCTGAGACAACTGCAGCTGGAGGTCCCACAACCAGAGGAGTCCATCCCTGGAAGTGCCTTCTTCAGGCATGGACGTGCCCCTCCCTCCTTCCTTTTCCATCCCTCCATTGGAAGAATTAAAATTCTCAGCTGATAAACCAGTCTTTGAATCGTGACTGCAGTTTATCTAGCTTAAAGAGAGCGAACATGACAGCTCTTACTGTCCATTCCAACTGAAGCGTTCACGGAAGCAAACACTTTTTCTAAAAGCGTTGAGATCAGAAACTCAGTCTCCTGATTGGTTCGTGGACCAGGAGGAGGAGTGAAAAGTGAGACTTAGAAAGTCAAGGTTAACAGAGAGTCTGTTTAGAAAAACAAAGAGAATTGTTTAGAGAAAGTGTCTAGAACTGAGGAGCCAGTTATAAGATTACTTTTCTAACTTCCAAACAAAACTGAAAGTTCAGTCTGACACATAGTTTAAACTATCACACGGTTTTAGCACAATTTTACTGCAAAATAAACCAGCATATGACAAATGTGATAATAAAACATATTGTAACGTACAACACTGCTCATATGAATAACACAGGTGATGCTTTGATTAAATTTGTATTAGAACACAATTAAAAGAGTAGAAATTGTGTATTTGTGAGAGATTATGTTCTTAGACTCCAACTAAATGGAATAAACTGTGTTAATGTCGGTTTTACTGAGAAAATCAGTTAAAGGTGTCACTGGAACAGTTCAAAGAGACGAAGGTGTATTCTCGCATCTCAGTTAGACAAAGGTTAGGTCCACTACACCATCATGATGCTGGTAAAAAAATTATATGGGAGAGGGTGCACAATGCTAGCCTCACCGATAGAAAACAAGGCCAAACTGAGAGAGGCTAACACCGCTAGCTCAGTCCAACCTTTAATAAGGCTGGCAAAAATGATTTGGGTGAGGGAGCACAACGCTAACCTTCACCAATAGAAAACAAGGCCAAAACTCAGTGAGGCTAGCACCGCTAGCCAGTCCCAACTGTATATGAGACTGGTTAAAAAAAATTGACAGGAGGGTGTGTGAACGCTCACTCTTACAACTTAGAAAACAAGACCAGAACGCAGCTGGCTACATAAATAAACCTCAGAGCACAATCCAATTCGACCATGCAGTTGGAAGCCTCCACAGAGTGGATGGCACCACTACCAAGACAAAATAGATGTAACACTACTAACGTGTTGAATCTCCCACACGCGATAGCCCTATCCACAGAGCGGATGGCACCGCTAGCCATGGTCAAAAGTAAAGACTACTCGTGTCGAATCTCACATGGTAGTCGCGTCACAAAGCGGATGGCGCCGCAACCAAGGCAAACAGAAGTAAGACTATTCACGTTTTGAGTCTCACACAATAGTCGCCTCACAACGTAGACGGAGCCGCTAACAAAGGCAAAACAAGTAAGACTGCTAACGTGTTGAATCTCACACACGCGGTAGCCACCTCCGCAGGTGGATGCCACCGCAAAATAAGCAAAAGACTACTCACCAGTATCAAATCACACACTGTAGTCAAACGCTGTAGTTGGTGAAGGGCGAAAAGCCGCAGTAGACCCCAACGAACAGGAGAAATACCTTTAACGAAATCTAAACCGCTGCGGGCCCTCGGAGGGCGAACACGCTGCTCCAGCCAGTGGGAAGTCGGGTCTCTGACGACGATGAAAATATCCAAAGGGCTGAAGCCCTGGATCGAACGCACGCGAGAAGAAAAAGGAGCAGAGCTGCGAATGACGCCAGGCTATCTAACCTCTGATTGGTCATCTCTGTCACACATGTGAGCGTATGCACAAGGGAACATTCAGTGCTTTCAGTACCGCCCCCTGGCGGTCAGGAGGGATGAAATAGAACACATTTACCTTTTTATGGGTATGAGCAGTAAGCAAAGCCTAAAATTCTTTATACAGTACATGTTTTTATATAAAAATGAATAAATAAGTACAATTGTGTAGTCTTGTCTTATTTCACCTGAAAGAAAATATGAACTAAAACAAATTCATTATCAGTTTTATTTTTATCTCTATTTTCAGGTTATCAGTTTGAGTGAGACTCAAACTGTAAATAGTAGTAAATAATAGTTGTTTATTTTCTCTAAAGATGTAACATAATTAATCCCAGTTAACAATAAAAAAGTGTTAAACTTTAAAATCTATAATAAATTAGAAATATTTTGTTAAACCTCCTGCAGCGTCATGTCTCCATCCAGTGGACACTTTAAAAACTGCATTCACTGATCTGATGAAACTGTTTTATATATACACCCTGATGCATGCTCAATAATCCAGGTAGAAAAATCTAAAAAAGCTAAGTCTGGTCCTCTGGACAAGTTTTTTATATACATTTCTGTGCAAAGATCTAAAGCTGATGAAGACAAAACAGTTTATCTTCTCAGCTTCACAAAAAACAATAATAATTCTGAACTGATTTATTATTTTCTGCTCCTCAGAATATTGGGAAGAAAATGTCTTGCCAGCAGTTTATCAGTAATCTTGATGGCCTCAACAACGGCAAAGACTTTCCCAAAGATTTATTGAAGGTACCATAAAACTCACAGATACAAATCAATTCATTTATTTATGAGACAAAAACTAAATGATATTTTGTGCCTTTTCCTCCCCTTTAGGTCTTGTATAACTCGATCAAAAACGAAAAGCTCCAGTGGGCAGTGTGAGTATGTCTTTTATTCTCGGCAAAGGGAAAAGTATTTGGACTATGTGAGTTTTACAGAAGTAAGTACACTTGAATACACGCTCCTCAGGATTATCTGAATGGGTATTTGTGTGTGCGCAGTGAGGAGGAGGAGCTCAGGAAGAGTCTGTCAGAATTAGTGGAGGAACAGTGTGAGGGCGGGTGTAAGCGTGTTGCCAGGGTAACAGACGGCAGTAACCCTTTCATCGCCATTCCCATTCTGTTAAACGCGGTCACCTACAAACATGGAGTGCTGACCCGTAAGAGCCACGCCGACATGGATGGCAAACGCAGTGAGCGCACATACGCAAGCGCAAACACCAAGAGACGCATTCTTGTACATTTTTATTCTTCTTTGTCTTACTTGGACCAAATACATTTCTTTATCTGTTTCTCTTTCAGCCCCAAGGGGTCGCCGAGGGTGGAAGAAGTTCTACGCAGTCTTGAAGGGGATGATTTTATATCTCCAGAAGGTACCACATCTCATCCTCCGCTCTGTTGCCATAGAAACATATCCGCCACAGCAGTGACAGCAG
>JBBPBX010048886.1:0-12383 GCA_038048925.1 Garcialebias charrua
CTGGCTTCCTGAACCTAGACAGATGGATTCTTTACTGACTGAGGTCCACGCTTTATCCATCCATCCATCCATCAAACATCCATCCATCCATCCATCCATCAAACATCCATCTATCCATCCATCAAACATCCTGCCTTACTGAACCCAGACAGATGGATTCTTTACTGACTGATGTCCACGCTTTATCCATCCATCCATCAAACATCCACACATCATCCATCAAACATCCATCCAAACATCCACACATCATCCATCAAACATCCATCCATCAAACATCCATCCATCATCCATCCATCAAACATCCATCCATCTATCCATCCATCTATCAAACATCCTGTCTTCCTGAACCCAGACAGATGGATTCTTTACTGACTGAGGTTCATGCTTTATCCATCCATACATACATCCATCCATCCATCTATCAAACATCCATCCATCCATCAAACATCCAGCCTTGCTGAACCCAGACGGATAGATTCTTTACTGACTGAGGTCCACGCTTTATCCATCCATCCATCCATCCATCCATCCATCCATCCATCCATGCATCCATCTATCAAACATCATCCATCCATCCATCAAACATCCTGCCTTCTTGAAAACAGACATATGGATTCTTTACTGACTGAGGTCCACGCTTTATCCATCCATCCATGCATCCATCCATCCATAAAACATCCATACATCCATCCATCCATCAAACATCCTGCCTTCCTGAACCAGACAGATGGATTCTTTACTGACTGAGGTCCACGCTTTATCCATACATCCACCCATCCATCCATCAAACATCCATCTATCCATCATCAAACATCCATCCATCAAACATCCTGCCTTGCTGAACCCAGACAGATGGATTCTTTACTGACTGAGGTCCACGCTTTATCCAACCATCCATGCATCCATCCATCTATCAAACATCTATCCATCAAACATCCATCATCCATCAAACATCCTGCCTTCCTTAACCCAGACATATGGATTCTTTACTGACTGAGGTCCACGCTTTATCCATCCATCTATCAAACATCCATCCATCCATCAAACGTCCATCCATCAAACATCCATACATCTATCCATCAAACATCCTACCTTCCTGAACCCAGACAGATGGATTTACTGACTGAGGTCCACACTTTATCCATCCATCCATCCATCCATCAAACATCCATCCATCCATACATCCATGCATCAAACATCCATCCATCCATCTATCCATCAAACATCTCAAACATCCATCAAACATCCATCCATCCATCCATCAAACATCTATCCATCCATCAAACATCCATCCATCCATCAAACATCCTGCCTTGCTGAACCCAGACAGATGGATTCTTTACTGACTGAGGTCCATGCTTTATCCATCCATTCATCCATCCATCCATCAAACATCCACACATCCATCCATCCATCCATGCATCCATCCATCAAACATCATCCATCCATCATCAAACATCCTGCCTTCCTGAACCCAGACATATGGATTCTTTATTGACTGAGGTCCACACTTTATCCATCCATCCATCAAACATCCATCCATCCATCCATCAAACATCCATCCATCATTCATCTATCAAACATCCATCCATCTATCTATCCATCCATCTATCAAACATCCGGCCTTCTTGAAACCAGACAGATGGATTCTTTACTGACTGAGGTCCATGCTTTATCCATCCATACATACATCCATCTATCAAACATCCATCCATACATCCATCCATCCATCAAACATCCAGCCTTGCTGAACGCAGACAGATGGAGTCTTTACTGACTGATGTCCACCTTTTATCCATCCATGCATGCATCCATCCATCCATCCATCAAACATCCATCCATCCATCCATGTATCCATCCATCAAATATCATCCATCTATCCATCAAACATCTTGCTTTCTTAAAAACATGATAAACTGAAATTGTGTGTGTGTTTGTGTGTGTGACTGTTTTGTGGTTTCTAAGGACAGTGTTTTGTCAGGACAGTAATGAACTGTAATCTGCTTGTCTGTTTATAGCATATGACAATGTCCATAAAAACCACAAAACAGTCACACACACAAACGCACACAATTTCAGTTGAACATGTTATATTTACATGTATATGTCTATCTGTACAGTATATGTAATGTATATGCATATACAGTATACATGTATATGCATATATGTATATACACTGTATATGAATATGCATATATGATATGCTTATATACATGTATATATGTATATTTGTGTGTATGTATATGACATAGATATCAATTTTATAAATAATGCAGGGATTGTTATGTATGACTTCAATATTATTAGTCACAGTTTTTAAATTTATAGTTTTCTTTCATTCAGCTAATTTTAATTTCATCTTAGTCCACCCATCATGAGAGGAGTTTTGTAAATACTATGTCCATCCATCTTTCCTTTATGTGAGATGGATACTTTGGCCAAAAACAATCATGTAATGTTTATTGGTTTACATGTGACAGCAGCTATCATCAAAATGTAGAATTTCCTCTAAATATAAGTATAAATGATCTGTTCCAGATGACGTGAACACGTCCAGAGTCAGGAGATCGCAGGTAGCCAGAAGAGCGATCAACTTCCATTAAACACGAGTACCAAGGTACATTTTAGTTCTTGTGTTCCTAAACAGATATACTTGCTACGTGTGGATTCATCAACCTTATTGTTCAATTGTGTGTGTATGGGAGTGTATTGTGGTTTTTTTATGGACAGTTGTTTGTTAGGACAGTCATACGCTAGTCTGGTTAAAACCAAACCCTGTCCTTCACTTTGCTTCGTACTAGGGTCTGGCATTCCTCCCATTGAAAACGATTTCTCCGGTCTATTTTTGACCGGACCAATCAGAGAACAGAAGGCGTAGTTTTGTTAGCTTAGCCTGGCAAGGTCCAGGCTATTCAGATAAAAAGCTCAGAAACCACTTGGTGGATATTTTTTCTGCTACCAGTGTGTAATTATATGGCTCTAATTTACTGACTGTTGGCCTTGATGAAACATTTGAGATAAAATTCGATTTTTTATCATTTATTTTCGTAGCGCACCCTGAGGCTGTTTGGAAAATGTGAAACCGAAACTATTTAAATCCAGCAGATTTGACCATTTCGTGAATTGATTTAGGAACTGTTAAGCTCAGAAACACTTCTGATAAAACGTCAGCTAAGAAATATAGTTTTTATCAGGAAAGAAATAATAGTTTTTTACCTTGTTTTCTGGAAAATTCCTTCGTGGTGGCAGCCATTTTAACTGACGACGTCAGTCGACGTCGTTCAAAACTCCGCCTTCTGTTCTCTGATTGGTCTGTTAATCTGCCAATCCGCCTTCTGTTCTCTGATTGGTCCGGTCAAAAATCGACCGGAGGAATCGTTGTCTATGGGACAAATCCCAGACCCAGCAGTGAAGGGAAATAGAATTGAGCGGAGCTGTGCAGGTATGGCGAGGGCCAGGCTAGTCATACGCTATAAACAATCAGACAATCAATCAGATGGCAGTTCATTACAGTCCTGATAAAACACTGTCCTTAAAAACCATAAAACAGTCACACACACAAACACACAATTTCAGTTGAACATGTTATATTTACATGTCTATGTCCATCTGGACAGTCAGAGAGACATTCAGCAGGTAGACAGTCAGAGAGACATTCAGCAGGTAGACAGTCAGAGAGACACTCGGCAGGAGGACAGTCAGAGAGACACTCAGCAGGTGGACAGTCAGAGAGACATTCAGCAGGTAGACAGTCAGAGAGACACTCAGCAGGAGGACAGTCAGAGAGACATTCAGCAGGTGGACAGTCAGAGAGACACTCAGCAGGTGGACAGTCAGAGAGACATTCAGCAGGAGGACAGTCAGAGAGACATTCAGTAGGTGGACAGTCAGAGAGACACTCAGCAGGTGGACAGTTAGAGAGACATTCAGCAGGTGGACAGTTAGAGAGACATTCAGCAGGTGAACAGTCAGAGAGATACTCAGCAGGAGGACAGTCAGAGAGACACTCAGCAGGAGGACAGTCAGAGAGACACTCAGCAGGTGGACAGTCAGAGAGACATTCAGCAGGTGGACAGTCAGAGAGACACTCGGCAGGAGGACAGTCAGAGAGACACTCAGCAGGTGGACAGTCAGAGAGACAGTGGTTTGGACATGTCCAGAGGAGGGACAGTGGTTTGGACATGTCCAGAGGAGGGACAATGGTTTGGACATGTCCAGAGGAGGGACAGTGGGTATATTAGTAGAAGGATGTTAGACATGAAGCTGCAGGAAAAAGACAAAGAGGAGATATATGGATGCAGTTAGCGAGGACATGAAGGTAGTTGGAGTGAGGACAGAGGATTCAGAGGACAGAGTGAGGTGGAGGAGGATGACTCGCTGTGGCGACCCCTGAAAAGGGAAAAGCCGAAAGAAGAAGAAGCGTTAACATTTAACTTGACCACTGCAGCGTGACAAGCTGTGAACGCTGTATTGTAACATAAAGAGAGGTTTTAATGTTTTCACCGTGATTTTTGTGCTAAATTTGCTCTTATGTTTCATTTTTCACCTCAAAGCGGAGTGAGCAGACAGCCCCTACCCTTCCCCAAAGAGCGTCGTTACGTCATCACGGTCAAACTGCAGTGATGCAGGTAAGATGAAAATAGAAGTGACGTGCATTTGGTGAAAACTGAGAATTGTTTTGTAACTTTTTCATATTTTTACATGTTTTCAGCTAGTCCTGCAACTTTTATCAGAATCACAGTCAGAATATTGTCATTTGCACCACATGTGGTACATGTGATGAAACGAGATTATGTACACATGGTCCCAGTTACATCCAACAACAAAATGTAAGAGAAAAACAGTAATAATATCTAGGATATAACTAAGAAAAACATCAACTAGAAATACACTAATCACTAATGTAATAGAAAAACATCATTATAAACAGCAGCACGAACCTGAGTCTGTATGAGCAGATGGTCACAAATGAACACACAACAACAAGAAAACCGATCAGCATCAACATGATGTGATATTTTGCAGTATTTATTCTTATTATTTATTTATTCATGAGTCTAACAGCCTCAGGGTAGAAGCTGTTCCTCTGTCTAATGGTTCTACATTTCATGCTCCTTAACCTCCGTCCTGAGAGGAGCGGGGCAAAGACTGTGTGTGCTGGGTGAGTGGGGTCTTTCATGATGCAGGTGGCCCTCTCCCTGCATCTGGAGGTGTAGATGTCTGTGATGGTGGGGAGACTGACTCCAACATCTTCTGTGCAGCCTTCACCACTCTCTGCAGAGCCTTTCTTTCTGCAGCTGTGCAGCCTCCATGCCACACGTTGATGCTGGAGCACAGGATGCTCTCCATTGCACACATGTAGAAGGAGGTGAGGACTGACAACACCATCGCCCATGATCGGGTCATCAGAGACTCTACTTCCTCAGACGGCTGAGAAGATCTGGTCTGGGAAGCTCAGTCCTCACCTCCTTCTACAGGTGTGCAGTGGAGAGCATCCTGTGCTCCAGCATCAACGTGTGGCATGGAGGCTGCACAGCTGCAGAAAAAAAGCTCTGCAGAGAGTGGTGAAGGCTGCACAGAGGTCTGTTGGAGTCAGTCTCCCCACCATCACAGACATCTACACCTCCAGATGCAAGAAGAGGGCCACCTGCATCATGAAGGACCACACTCATCCAGCGCATACACAATCTTTGCCCTGTTCCCCTCAGGAAGTAGGTTGAGCATCAAATGTTGAACCACTTGAGGAACAGCTGCTACCCTGAGGCTGTTAGACTCATGAATAATACATGATAAGAATAATCACTGCAAAATATCACATCATGCTGATCTGTTTTCCTGTTGCTGTTCATTTGTGACCATCTGCTCATACGGACTCATGCTCGTGCTGCTGCTTGTATTGATGTTTTTCTATTACGGTACATTGGTGCTTAGTGTATTTTTAGCTGATGTTTTTCTTAGATCATATCTTAGATGTTACTACTGTTCTTCTCTTACATTTTTTTGTTGTTGGATGTTACTGGGACCCGGTGTAAATAATCTCGTTTCATCACATGTACCACATGCGGTGGTAGAGGTTTTAATGTTTTCAATGTCATTTCTGTGCAAAATATGCTCATATTTTTCTTTTTTTAACCTCAAAGCAGTGAGCAGACAGACGAACAGCGTCATTACATCATCACGTTGCAGTGTCGTTACACCATCACGTAGTCTGCAGTGTCAAGTAGGTATCAGAATACTGTATAAGTGACGTGCAATTGGTGAAAACTTAGAATTGTTTTGTAACTTTTTTATATTTGTAGCCGAACGGGTATGGGTAAAAAAATACTTTAGGCAACTTTTAGTTTAAAAAAAATAATCTATTTAAAAAAATGAATTTGGTTAAAAACTTTATTAAAAGTTACCCTTTAGGCACTTTAGACCCGTTGCAGAAGATGAGGCAGGAGACACTTCACACAAACACCAATAAATTGCACAATTTGTTTAATAAAAAATCCTAAATTTAAAATACACAGTTAAAAAGGCAGTAATAACTCCTGGCAACAATGAAAGTGCAATTCGATAAAGACAGTAGTACACCACGGCAGAATTAATACCACCGCCTGGGAGATGTCCAATTAATCAAGCCACAGCTGTCCAAAGAGTTCGTCCTGGGAGAACCGTTGCGTTGCAGCAGACACCATCCACGCCGGCACCAAGACGATTAGTCCGGGCTGAACCCCAGTCCGGGCTGAACCCCAGTCGGCCCTGATCAGCCAGACAGGACGGGTGATGCAGCCAGCCTTAAGCTGACCAGAACAGTGGGCATCAAATCAGCAGCCAGGACAGCAAGACGACAGCCAGTGGACAGCTCGAACAGCAGGTGAACAAAACGGTGAAGGACAAACAGCAGCAGCTAATAAACAAAGATTAGAATTAAAAGCTGAACATAAAACAGAAAGACGAACTAGCGCTTTACTCACCACGAGCTCCACCTCAACAGTAGAGGGAAGCAGGAGGCTTGTACATTTGGTCGTGGAACAGTAGATCACGGCGACCTTAAAGCGCACATTCAGTTACGCTGGCGCGACCCAGCCAGCAGACGCCAGGGTCTGAACCGGAAGGCGGATGACGTGAAGTCAACCACTGAAGCCTGGCCCTTTTTATACCGGAAGCCAGCCTTGGACCCAATCACATCCCGCACTCATGTGGTGCGTTCAATGTCCGTAGGGACATCCTGCCACATATTTTTACATGTTTTCAGCTAGTCCAAGAGGTGTACAACTTTAATCAGAGTCTAATCATCTTTATTGTCATTTGCACCGCATGTGGTACATGTGATGAAACAAGATTATGTACACAAGGTCCCAGTTACATCCAACAACAAAATGTGAGAGAAAAACAGCAATAACATGTAGGATATAACTAAGAAAAACATCAACTAGAAATACACTAAGCCCTAATATAATAGGAAAACATAATTACAAACAGCAGCACGGACATGAGTCTGTATGAGCAGATGGTCACAAATGAACACAGAAACAAAAAAACAGATCAGCATGTTGTGATGTTTTGCAGTAATTACTGTTTTCTAATTGTTTATTTATTCATGAGTCTAACAGCCTCAGGGTAGAAGCTGTTCCTCAGTCTAGTGGTTCTACATTTGATGCTCCTCAACCTCCTTCCTGAGGGGAGTGGGGCAAAGAGTTTGTGTGCTGGGTGAGTGGGGTCTTTCATGATACAGGTGGCTCTCTTCCTGCATCTGGAGGTGTAAATGTCTGTGATGGTGGGGAGACTGACTCCAACATCTTCTGTGCAGCCTTCACCACTCTCTGCAGAGCTTTTCTTTCTGCAGCTGTGCAGCCTCCATGCCACACGTTGATGCCGGAGCACAGGATGCTCTCAACGGCACACGTGTAGAAGGAGGTGAAGACAGACAACACCACCGCCCTGATCAAAAAAAGGTAATCAGAGACTCTACTTCCTCAGACGGCTGAGAAGAGCTGGTCTGGGAAGCTCAGTCCTCACCTCCTTCTACAGGTGTGCGATGGAGAGCATCCTGTGCTCACACGTTGATGCTGTAGCACAGGATGCTCTCCACTGCACACCTGTAGAAGGAGATGAGGACTGGGCTACTCAGACCAGCTCGTCTCAGCCGCCTGAGGTAGTAGAGTCTCTGATGAACTTTGTTGATCAGGCTGGTTGTGTTGTTGGTCCAGCTGAGGCTATAATTCAAGTGCACACCCAAGTACTTGTAGCTGGAGACCAGTGGTGGAGAAAGTACTCAAACACTGTTTATAAGTAAAAGTACAAATAAACAGACAAAAATGTACTCTAGTAAAAGTAGATGTACCATTATATTGTGTTTACTTAAGTAAAAGTAAATAAGTACTTGCTTTTAAAAATGCTTAAAGTATTAAAGTAAAAGTACTTGCTGAATGTATTGCCTAATGCAATGGTCTACAGTATCATTAAGTGTGTGTACTGTACGCATATTTTCTGTAATACATTAATAGTGTTTTTCCATTTTAAAGAACAATGCTGCAGATAACACATGTTTTTATTGTGTTTACTCTGTGACACAGTTCACACTTGGACTTGTGATTCTGTGTGTCAGAATTTCAGGGATGACATGCAGAGTTAAATGTCATTAAGCAAAATAAGAGAGGAATTATTTTACCTTTGAAAGTTTTTATTTAACACAAAGCAGAACCAATGTGTCATTTTAACTGCAGTAAACATGTTTAAATTAAAGTTATCTGTCTGAAAAAAAGGAGCATTATGCCAGGTTTCCACCAAACGCTTTTCGCGCCACCGAAGCAGCCACTTTACATTGAAAGTCTATGTGGCCGGGCATGTTGGATGCGGCGCATCTACAGCAGTTCAAGCAGCGCGGCAGTGAGTGGCAGCTTTTTTCCGCTCCCACGTCACCTCCGAGCAGCGACTGTCGAAGCTCGATTTGTCCTGCTTCTGCTGCTCGCAGCTTAGCAGCAACCAATCGGGATAGACTCTGCCATGTGATCACGCAACAACGACAGGACTTTTTTTTGGACTTTTCAAACTTACCCATCGAGCCTCCATGAAGAAAACAGCCTCCGGTAAGAAACTTGGCATTTTTACAGTTGCCGCTGTCCGCTCGAGCGTACGGTCACCCCAAACATAAAAAAATGTTTTAATCTCAACAAAGACTTTAGGAGCTGCAGTTTGGCTCATAAAAAATCCACTCAAGTAGTAACGAGGCTCATGTACAGCTGATTTTTTATCTGCCCGGTGTAGAAGAAACAAACGGAAAAGGAGCCAGCCGCTGCTCCCACTGCGTGTCTGCAGACATGTTCGATGAGAACAGACATCTGTTGACAAGCAGCCAACACAGTGCGGTAGGAGATTTTTTGCAGCGCGAAAAGCGTCTGGTGGAAACCCGGCATTAGACCTGACAAAGGAACAGACACTGATCATTTCACCTCCAGTTTGTCATCAACTCTAGTTAAAATATTGTCCAGTCAACCATGGATCAAAAGTGAACAATATTTTAAATTCCTGACACCATTTTCAAAACTTGGATCTGAGTGTCGAGACATTTCTTGTCTCCTAACATCCCATGAACTGATACATTTTAATATTGATACAAGAATTTATTGTTCAAGTTCAGAAGAAGTTGGTTTTCACAGTTTTTTGAGTCCAGTCTGGTTTTTTAGGGAGATGTCCTGCTGTACTGAACAGTCTTTCAATAATCTTTCAATAATCTTTCAATAAGGCCATGGGTGGTGTGTATCTTCTGGCTGAATCTTTGTGGTGGAATCCATTTTGAGTGTGTTAGTGGTGCTGTGGGTGCTCCCAGTTCAGTGACGTTTATACTAGAATATACGTCATTAGTCCAGTTCTTCTTGAAGGCAGGTCTAATGTTACCTGTCCACTTGCAGTGATTCAAATTGATTCAAATTGTTTCAAATTCAAATTCAACTCAAATTGTGTGTGTTTGTGTGTGTGACTGTTTTGTGGTTTCTAAGGACAGTGTTTTGTCAGGACAGTAATGAGCTGTTATCTGATTGTCTGATTATAGCGTATTGCTGTCCTAACAAACCACTGTCCATTAAAACCACAAAACAGTCACACACACAAACACACACAATTTTAGTAGAACATGTTATATTTACATGTAAATGTCTATCTGATATGCATATATACATTTATATGCATATATGTATATACACTGTACAGTACATGAATATGCATTTATGATATGCTTATATACATGTATATATGTATATTTGTGTGTATGTATATGACATAGATATCAATTATATAAATAATGCAGGGATTGTTAAGTATGACTTCAATATTATTAGTCACAGTTTTTAAATTTATAGTTTTCTTTCATTCAGCTAATTTTAATTTCATCCATGGAGAAAAAACCACTGCATTACCGGCTGTAATCACAGCGGTGGGTTCCTCTCAGCGCAGTAATTCATCAAAGTGACGGCTGCCACCGAGTCTCAGTCAGGCAGACAGCTGCAGCTGATCGGTCATCAATCACCCGTCTTGCTCGTTGCTTCACCGCCGACTTGTCTTCTGCACAGATTTCTGCAGAGTCACAACGTCAAGTGGCTGCATCGGCGTGAAGAGGGCAAGAAAGATGAGCAATGTTTTGTGCCTTTGTTAGCAAAATATCACCAACCCCTAGAACTGTTGTTTTTTTAATCTGATTCAAAATTACCACTACAGCTAACTTTAAAAAAAATGGCTACATGAAGGTAGAGTTTACAGATACTGAGCTAAGATTTGGTCAGTATAGCCGAGAGTCATTGACTTCTTCAACTCTCAACTAATCAATCAAAGTGACCAGTTACAACTTTCTGATTGATCAACTAAAGATTTTCATCTAAAATTCTCGGATGAACGAGGTGAAGAATCTGAAATATCAATTTTCTTAATATTTCTACGGCAGGAAAGTTTTACTGGCAACCGCTGTGCCAGAACCAGGGGGGCCATTGCCCCCCCCACCACCACCACCACCACTTTACGTCCCTGCCTGTCAGCTGGTCCCAAACATTTACACAGGAAGTACACAAGAACAAAAGCTCCTGCTGTGAGTGCAGCTACAGCGTGCACTCTCAGGACATGATTACCTGCAGTGTTCCCTCAGTGAGGACTGAACTTGGAAAAAGGACCTTCTCATACTCTGCTCCTGTTTCCTGGAATATCTTACAAAAAGATCTGAAGCTCTCGGCCTTGACCTCTCTAAATGGTTTTAAGAATCTGTTGGAATCCTGGCAAAAACCAATGCAGACATGTTCCTGTTTTTGATTTTCTACATCTACCTTATAATGTTTTGCTACTTTGATATCTTTGTTTTAACTTGTTTAAAAAAATCTGTATTTCTCTCTCATGTTTGTCTATTGTTGATTGTTCAAGGAAACTCTACTGTTGCTGTTGTCATCATTCTTTAGTTTGTAGACAGGTCTCTCTTGTAAATGAGTCCTCGAGATTCAATGAGATTAACCTGACTAAATAAAGGTTGAATGAATGAATCAGCTGGTCCCAAACATTTACACAGGAAGTACACAAGAACAAAAGCTCCAGCTGTGAGGGAACACAAGACAGATTTTAGCTTCTGTGTCAGTTTTTAGTTTCAACTGAGTCATGAATCAAAACGTGATCAAATCTCCAGAATTGTAGTTTGATGCCACTTTTCAGTAAAACGCACACAGAAGTTTTAAGTCAGAAATGTCGGGACTGATCTTCTGTCGTGGAAGATTTTTGACGTAAGACGGAAAATGTATGCTAACGCGGCGCCGCACACCTGTTTATCGCAATTGCTCCCCGGCGCGCTTTCTATAGCTGCCCACTGCCCCACCTGGTGGTGATTGGGTTAAATGCAGAGTCAAATTTCGTCTTGTATGGAAACATACACAGATGACAAAAATGTGACATTATTATTATTATTATTATTATCGACGTGAGACTGAACAATACTGGTCCATAAACATGCACAGAACTTTATTTACAAACGGTTAGTTAACACAGTGTACCCTACACATTCATCTAAAACCACATATGTACTGTACAACAGTACTGTACTGCACAGTATGTTTAATAATAATAAAAAAACAGTTAAAATAAACAGTACTGTAGTAGTGTACAGTCCAGGCAGGTACTATAAAAAGGTAGAATCAGCACAGAAACTGCGTAGAAAAGAGCGTAGAAAAGTGCCTTGGGGCCATTGTAAAGTTAACAAACACGTGTTAAAAAATCTGCAGTTCTCTCGTTGTCTCTCGTCTCCACACTCTACGCTCAAACCCCCGCTCTGTTACTTTAAATACAGTAAGAATCTGTATCACTCCACCTTTGACCTTGGGGGGAACAGTACGCAGCTGTACTCATCCGCCCCTGTAATTTTCCATTGTCAC
>JBBPBX010048886.1:12500-25573 GCA_038048925.1 Garcialebias charrua
GATTTCTACAGTACCGTATTTTTGGTGTAAAGTCGCATAAACCGCGTAACTCGAAGCAATGCTTTTCAACGGGAGCGCGTTCGTAAAGTCAAATCGACGTAAGTCGAGACCGCCGTAAGTCGGGGACTACCTGTATTCTATTTTTAATATTGATGTATTGTAAATATTTAAACAACGCTTTTCTAATATCATTTATTTTATCCCTATCCCCTTCAGTTCCTAATATTCCTTCCAAATTCTCCCTGTCTCTATGGTGTGCTCTTTTGTGAGCTCCTGCCCCGCCCACTCTCACCTGTGCCCAGGTGTTTCCACTCTGTTCATCAGTTTTCACTCCACCTTCAGTGGAGCATTGTGCTTGTGTTGAGTCTGGGTGGCCTCCATGGTCTCCTTGAGTTTGTTTCTACTTAAAATAAAAGTTTTTATTTCACACTGTGTTTGCATTACCGGCTCCAAATCTCTACAAACCGTGACAAGACTTTGCATTAAACTATTTTCACAACTCCAGGTACTGTATTCTTAAATTTACTTTTCTCTCTCTTTTTTTTTGCGTGCATAAAGCTCTATAAAGATCACCAATCCATTTTCTTTGTTATTCATGTGTTTCTATTATTTTAAAATGGTAAATCTTTGACATAAACTTTGTTATTTACAAGTTACACAGTGCAGTTCAACAAAAATGTTTGTGTTTTTGTGACATCATGGGAAATAAAAATGTTGCAGTAAAGTTTGTTTGGCCCTGTTCACTGTTAAAGTATTTAAAACCAATAATACAGTACTTTGTTTCTCTTTTTTCTTCTAGGTTCATGTATTTTGTCTTTGTCCTGTGCTTGTATGTCTGAATTGGATCATCCTTTTAAGTAGGTGTTTTGTAAATAAAGTGCTGTGGTAAGTAATACTACTACTACTAGTAAGTTACTGTTGCACCGAAGGGACTGAGAGAAATGCAATTTCAATCCTGTGTATGTCCTGTACATATTGCAGTTTTGACAATAAAGTTGACTTTGACATTTAAAAACATTTATAAAGGAACATTTGAAACAATTTGTGCTATTAAAAATCTAAAAAATTAAAGACTACTTTCACACAAAGTTCAAACATAAAGTTAACTGATTATAAAGGATAGTACGGAAAAGCAATGTCACAAAATAACATGGCATATAAACCGGGGGGTCTCGGCCAACGGCCCCCTGGGCACGTGCCCAGATTGCCCGTATGGTAGATCCGGCCTTGGCTCTTTCTGGATTTTATTCACTAAAATCACAACGAAGGCTGCATTAAGAAATCTCCAGTTAGTAACGCGAGCAGTGAGGTGCGTCATCTGTGGTGCTTCATGCTAATGCTGCTCATTTAGTAAAATGTACATACTCCTGAAGTTATTTTAAGGTTTATTCTTTGTTCTTTATTCTTTGTCTAGAGTGACAAGACCACGCTAAAATGAGCTCCAACAAACTTTTTTTTAGATTTTTCTACCTGCTTCATTGAGCATGATTCAGGAGAGAGGTTAAAGAAATTTTTTTGTTGACTTTGCTTACTATGAGTTTGCTGTTTAATTTTTATTTTATTTTTTAAATTTGTATGCATCCTTTATGATCGTCTGTTGTTGTCGTTGTCCATTCGTGTCATCGCTCTTCATTTAAAATTCAGGTCTCTCTGGTAAATGAGTCCCAGAGGCTCAACAGAGCCATTCTATGGGGTAGAAAATCTATATTCATAAAAGATTGGTGGAATAAACAAATCTGGTCAATTACTCAATTACTAGATGGAAATGGTGAAATTCTAAATTTGGAGGAATTTAACAGAAAATATGGAATTGTTTGTTCATTAACATATTATAAGAAAGGCTTTGTGGAGCCACTTCCTCCACTTCATCCTCCTCCTGCTCCCATCATGCGACCAGCCTTCGTTCCACACATCCTGCAAACAGCTGGTGGTCAGAGGATGCCAATGATGCGTGGTCTTCCAGCAGCACCACCCTTACCACGGCCTCCTCCACCTCCTCCTATGATGGTTCCTCCTTCCCTGCTGATACCTCAGGATTCCCCACAGCCCATCCATCACATGACATCTCCTCCTCAGGTTGGTGGTGTTGTCCCAATGGTGTCCACTGCAACTTCAAGGTTGTCCATCAAGTCAACGCCTTCAATAATCCAAGCTGCACCAACTGTGTACTCTGCTCTTCCTGTAGCCGTAGGCCGTAAAAAAACAGACGTCCAGGCTCAAAGACAAGCCAGGATAGAAGAGCTGGCTGCGCGAGTCGCAAAGCAGCAGGCAGCCGTGATGGCAGCAGGTCTGCTGGACAAGAAGGAGAGCGATGACAGCTCCTCTGCCATTGGTCCAAGCATGCCCGAGCCCGAGCCCCCACACGCCGAGGTGAACCCCGTGGAGAGTTCCACGGAGGACAAAAAGAAAGTGAAGAACGAGAAGGCGAAGAAGTGTATTCGTACCGAGGCGGGGACCACTTGGGAGGACGTGAGTCTTCTGGAATGGGAATCGGATGATTATCGTATATTCTGCGGGGACCTTGGCAATGAAGTCAACGATGACATTTTGGCCAGAGCCTTCAGCAGATATCCTTCTTTCCTCAAGGCCAAGGTGGTCCAAGCTAAACGCACCGGGAAGACCAAAGGTTACGGCTTTGTTAGCTTCAAGGATCCCAACGACTACGTCAGGGCCACGAGAGAGATGAACGGAAAGTACGTTGGGAGTCGACCCATCAAACTGCGGAAGAGCATGTGGAAGGACCGCATGCAGCGTGGAGGTGGTTCGCAAGAAACGGAAAGAGAAAAAGAAACTTGGCCTTAGATGATGTTTGACTGACCATGTTTAGTTTACTTTTTTAATCTAAAAAAGCTAAGTCTGGTCCTCTGGACATTCAAAAAAAGAGGGTGCTATTTATAAGACTGAGCTGAATACAGCAGCTCAGACTGAGGAAGTCTTTCGGATGAAAGACGAAACGTTTCTACAATTTTATTTTTTTTGCTTTGTTTTATTTTTTGAATGTCCAGAGGACCAGACTTAGCTTTTTTAGATTTTTCTACCTGGATTATTGCGCATGCATCAGGGTACCGGTATTTACTTTTTAATAAAATTTCTCACTGACCCCAGTTTCCTGAAGAAGCACAATGTCAGCTATGTATTTTCAGTTTTATTTTTTTAACTGTAAATCACTTTGGTCAGCTTCTGTTGTTTTTATGTGCTTTATAAATAAATTGACATTGACTGAGGAGTACTGGTTAGGTTGAGTTTTTTATTTTTTATTGAAACAAACAGAACTACAGAACACTACATAAACAAAAATATATACAAACTCTCGTGAAGGATATCATATCTACAAGCTAGGGGGCAGTTTACAAAATGATGAAAGTTGAGAAATATATATATGTATATTTATATATATATATATAACGCCATAACGGTCACTTTTGAATAAATAATGGGGTGATCGTGGCACAGTGGTAATGGCAGTCGACCCCCGATCGGAAGGTTGGAGGTTCGAATCCCGCGTCCGCCCACCATGTGTCGTGTCCCTGGGCAAGACACTTTGCCACTCTTTGCAAATGTCAATGCTAGAACCTTCAGTTTATTTTATAGATATACTTTTTATACTACTATGCAAAAACTCAGGACAGTATTACACTTTTATTATTTCATTTTATGCTTATGTTCATTAAATGTTTAGTGTTGGTGTAAATTTTCATACTTTTATACCACTATGCAAAAACTCAGGACAGTTACACTTTTACTATTTTATGCTTACGTCTATTAAATGTTTCAGTGTTTTAGTGTTTAAATGGTTACTGTTGCACAGAGGGACTGAGAGAAATGCAATTTCAATCCTGTGTATGTCCTGTACATATCGCAGTTCTGACAATAAAGTTGACTTTGACTTTTGACTAACCCCGAGTTGCTCCCGGTAGGTCTGGATGGCGCCTTGCAAGGCAGGCTACCCACCGGTGTATGAATGTCTGAATGAATGGGTGGATGGCTGGTATTGTTGTAAAGCGCTTTGGGGCTCCTCACAGGGGGCTGGAAAGTGCTATATAAATAAGCTCCATTTACCATTTAAGCTCCATATCAAAATACAATAAATGAAAAAGTACACAAAGGAGCAGGACAATACTGTATTAGAAACTTAAAACAGCAAGTTTTTTTTAACTGTTGTGAGATGGTTCTAGCAGTTTTCCAGTTTTAATCTATGAAGAATAGTAGCTTTGAATTTGTTCATGAAACATGGGAAGGACTTATTATCCCTCCACTTACTACAATGAATGTGATACTTTGCTATAAGGTCGACTTTATTTATGGCATCGGAGTAAGCTGAGCTTAAGTTGTCTACATAAAATGGCATCGATATCAAATGAGGGAATATTGAGTTTTAGATTAATCCAGTTTGTGATGTCGGCCCAGAAATTTTGAGAATATTGACATGAAAAAAAAAATGCTCAAGGGATTCATCTTCAGATTAACAAAAGGCACACAAATCAACCTCAAATTTAAATCTTCTGTGCAGAAACATGGCCACGGGATAAATCTTGTTTATTATTTTAAAATGGTTTTCTTTCACTTTAGGAGATACTGGCCATTTGATGAATTTAGAGTGAGCAGAAGTCATTATGGTCCCATCCATGATTTATATTGGGAGGTTTCTTGAATGAATTCATGTTATAATCATTTGTCTCATACATTCATTGATAATCTTGTTGTTGCATTTGAAGTCAACTAAGCTACACTCATTTATTTTTATGTGTGGGCATCGAAACTGTCACTTTTGAATAATGATATTTTTAATAAACTGAATCAGGGCTAAAGGGATTGCTTTACATAGCCTACCTTCATAAAATCTTTATGACAGCAGTTATATTTTCCAACAAAAGATGAGAAATTTAAAAGATCTCATTAGAATCTAGGTCCTAGGATATGAAAAATGATGCCTCTTTCATACCATTCTTTCCTAAATATTGACTTTCTACCTGCTGTGATTGATCTATTATTCCACAGAGTTGATCCATGAGGTGAGAAATTATGTTGAAATATCATTTTCAAGAACTGAAGAACTTGTTTGTGGAAGTTTGATAACTTTACTGGAATCTTAGTTACTTCAAAGTCACATTTTGCAAAGAATTCAATTCCTCCCAGCTGCTTAAAAATGGAGGCAGGGATATGAAACCACATTGAATTTTGTTGTTGTAAGAAAGTTTTTAAACGTACCAACCATTGCTTCAAAATCCAGTGCATTAATGCCACCATTCTCATATTTTTTAACTAGTTGGGATCTTTTAACATAATGAGTCTTGTTTTTCCACAAAAACTGAAAGATAATGGCTTTTCTTGGTTGGGGTTGGTCAGTGCTAACATTTGTTTACAAAAAAAAAACGGGGGTTTATTGACTAATATATTGCCTGATGTTAAACGCATTTCAACTGCAGTTAGAAAAGAAAATTGATTAACTAAAATATTTCTTTTACCCTTATTAAATGTAAAGCAAGGAGTGTCTGTTTTATATAATACGCATTAACGTATTGTGTTTTAGTAAAAATAAAAATTTAAAATTTTAATCAGGCAAATTGTTGGACATCAAACAGCGCTTTTGACAACACTACCAGGGTCCTTCTTTTAGCGCCAGTTTAGATTTCCCTCACAGACTGAAAACACGGTTTTACAGACCTAGAAAGTTATATTTTATGAAATATACAACTGAAATTTTTGTACAGAGGGTTGTTTTTTTACAATAGGTGTTATTTATGAAAAAATACAAATCGTATAATAAAAGTTTTAGTCCTTTTTTTTTTAAATTGCGTCCATGTTAGCAAAGAACCGAAGGCAGAGCTAAACGCGAGGTAAGTAGAATACTGTACTACGGAAAGAGTTGTTATAAATAAAATTATATATCCGTGTATGTGTAAGGATAAAACATTTTTAAGAAGTTCTTATGTTGTAGTTATTGTCATCATTTTAAAAGTGACATTTCAGATGGAGCTGATTCTGAGTTTCAAGTTCTTTACTGTTATTCGCATCGCATGTGGTACATGAGGTGGAACGAAACTGTGTACACAGAGTCCCAGTTACATCCAACAATAGCTAAAATATAAATTGTAAAATAAACCGTACTACGGCTGTTTTTCTTTTACTTTTTATTGTTGGATGTAAATGGGACCCTGTGTACATAATCTCGTTCCATCACATGTACCACATGATGAGAATGACAATAAAGAATCTCAGACTCTGATATAAACTAAGAAATATGCTAAACACTAATATACTATAGACTCATATAGTTTGTATTTACTTTTGTCATCTCTCATTTTTGAAGCTATTCAGAGATTTGTTTACATAATTATTCCTCTGTTTATTTTTCCAAGCTTCACATATTGACACAGATTGAAATTATGCAGATATTGATGCTTCGTGCTGCTTTTATTTGCAAAAAATATATTTTTTAAATTCCCAGATAAACTAGAAGCTGAACATAATTCTGAAACTGGTGAAAAAAAAAAACACACCTCAAAGAAGCTTTTTGCAACATTAAAAACAAATGTCTTTTATTGTCTTTGTCAACACCGTCAGGGGCATCTGAACTCGGCACATCTCTAAAATGGATGGTAAGTGTCATCATAGTTAAAACACGAGACAACGGGTGTTCAGAGTGTCAGATCAGCGGCAGCGTAACTTGTTTACTCAGGTGAAGACGATCTGGACATTTTGACGGCGCTCCTGGATGAGAGCGAGGACATCGCCAAAGTCCGAGCCGATCAGGAGCAGGCGGACGACTTGGATGGGCTGTTCGACGAGGACGACGAAGAGTATCAGGAGGGGAGCGAGGAGGAGAAGAAGGAAGTGTCCGCAGAAGATGTGGTGTCAGATCTTTTTGGAGATGTCGACGACATTGAAAATGAGGAGACGACCTCAGAAGAACGGGCAGAAGCGCCTCCTGAGAACCTGAACAGGTCCAAAGAGGATTTGCGAGGTATGCGCTCCAACGTACTCTCCTTGTTGTCTGCGTTTAGTTCAAGTTTCACTCAGCTGCTTGTTGTGTCTCTGAACTTCGTCTTCAGAGGAGTTGAGGCGAATGCAGGAGCAGATGCAGAAATTACAACAGCAGCTGGAGGCGAACCAGAAAGGGTCAGACGCTAAAATCTGTCCTAAACCAGCTCCGGCTCGACCGTCCAAACCAGTTCCAACCAAACCACGCGCAGGTAAACCTTTAGTTTCCACTTAAACCTTGATTTATAAACGGCACAGCATCTAAAGTCCGGTGTTTCCGCTCCACTTGTTTTCCTGCAGCATCGTCATCTCCTCCAGTCAGAGAAGGAAGCTTGAAGCTCCAGGAGTCCTCGCAGTTTTCCTCTCAGCTCAACAACGCAGACTCGTTCAAACGCAAACCCAGACTGGCTCGCGGACCCAAAGCATCATCACCAGGTAACACTCACCGTTTAAAGGTCCTCGTCGCAAAGTCGCGGGTCCAAAAACACGCATGTTTCGGCTGCTCTCGGGCCCAGGCCTCCCTTAAAAAATGAATCTGTTGGTTTTGTATTTTACCCTCCGGTTTGTTGGTGCAGATAACAAAAAAACTTTGAATCATGTCATCTGGACCAGTTCCTTTACGTGAGAGATGACAGATGGCATGACTTGACCTTTTGTGTTATCTACTTGGATGATTGCGCTTACAAACCTTTTGTTTTGTTGAGGCAGATAAAAAGATGAGCTTAAAGGTGGTGTGACATGATGTTGGAACTATGCATAAAGTGGCACAACATATATATGTTGTATCATTCAACTAAGTTCGTTTTTACAAGCAAAATGATAAATCAATGAAAATTTGATTTAAAAGTGATTTTGAAATTGGCGCCGTGTTTTGTCACGGGACATCCGGGTACTTACGCATGCGATGTCATGACGTAGAGAAAAGAAGTTTCTGTCTGCCGCTGCTATTAGCACGCAGTGTCATTGTCTTCAAGATCGCCTATTTTCTTTTGTATAACTTGAAAAATACCGGTACTTTGTGTCGCATTTGGGTGTTCTGACATCGCCAGCCCAGTAGACGACTACGATCGGGTTCCAGCCCTTCACCCTCAGAACTTTGCTCATCGGAATGTCGGAGTCCCCATCGCTCCACCTCGCTCACTGAACGGTAAGGACCAAATAAATACGTCTGCAGACCTACATTAGAACCAGCTGTTTCTTGTTCATCAATCGAACTAACTTCGGCTTACCAAACTGAAGACAAATCACTCAAATCTTCACTTAAATTGCTTAATGCCTCAGTTTGTATAGTCTCTGCCATTGTTATTAACAATGTGCGTTCAATACATTACGTCATAAAAATGCGTCGGCGTTTGACCCCTCCTTTCTCCACCCGAAAACTGCGACGCACTGCAGAGAACTATTTTATTAAAAAATACTTTTATATATTAATTATTCGAAGCATCTGTGTACAAAAAAATCAAAAGTTGAGTAGCTCCTCTGCCACTTTATGCATAGTTCCAAAATCATGTCACCCCACATTTAAATCAGTAAATCAGGTTAGAAGAAGCTTCATGGTGCTCCTCCTTGATCTTTAAGCCTCATAATCTTCTCTTTCCACTTGAACGTCTTCAAGTTCCTACACCTTATTCGGCTGAGTGAACTCTTTCGATCTGTGCGGTTCAAACCGTTCAGAAGCTTTGTGTTTGCTTTAGCTGTGAGTGCCTTTAAACTCTCACGGGTCTCAGAGTTTATTTAGTTCTTGTCAGTTGATCTGTTGAGAGTCGCTGCGTAAGCTTCCACCATGTTTTGTTTTTCAAATGCTTTGTTTGTTGCTTCTAGAGGACAGAAAACCACGGGTGGAGGTGAAGGTTGGCAGCTCCTTCCAGCCGTTGGACAGAACCAGGGAGGCCTCCGACCGTCTGCTCACGCCGGCTTCCTCCCACAGCAGACCTGCGTCAGCAGGAACATCCAAACCCGCCGCGCCGCCTCCTCTCCCCAAAGACGTGGCAGTGGAGAGATACTCGGGCCTGCGCCTCAGGTCAGATTGCAAAAACGACCGTAACGTAACTCACAGGCGTGTTTACTTTTGTTATGGGGCTTCGGTGGAAATTACGTTTGCTTCTTTTAGGAAGCCGCTGGTTTCCTCCTGCGAGATGGACCGTAAGATGGCCGACCGCCGGCTCATCCGTCTGTCGCAGGTGCCGGAGCGTCTGGCACGGGAGAAGCTGGAGGAGAGCGACTGGGTGACGTTCGCAGTGTTGGTGAACAAAGTGACGCCTCAGAGCAACAGCAGCGTGAGTGCATCCTCCTGACACGTTTGAACCCTTCAGGAAGAGTTAAAGCCGGAACAAACTGCCGCACAGTTTATTTATCACTAATTGTACGTCCTGACCAGAGGTCGCGCTAGACTTTTTCGTTGTCGGTCGTTTTTATTTTATTAAATTTATTCATTTTACATCAATTTAAAAAAAAAAAAGTTTAAACATACAGTGTAGAATGTAAAAGACATAAAATGAAAGGTGGCAGAGAGAAGAAATAATCTTATATTATCTGCACCCTTTTTTTTCGTTTTCAAAAAACAAAAAAACAAAAGCAAACTCAATCCAAACAATAAACTCAAGCAATGTTTTTCAAGTAATTGAACAAAAAAACAACTTCATTTAGTTAACTAGAAAATTACTAATAGAATGGATTTAACTAAAGATTTTCGTATTTTGTTAACAACTTAGATTTGATCATTTTTTTAAACACAAGCATAGATTTAGCATATTTAACATCGTTATCCAAATTGTTCCATAAGTCAATTCCCTGTATCGAAACAGTCCGACCCTTCAAACTGGTTCTATACTGAGGTTTTGCAAAAATCTCAGTTCCCTTAAGACTATAACAAGACCTTCTCTTCAACAAAAAACATTTTAACGTTAGGTGGCAGTAAGTTGTTTTGAGCTCTATACATGACTAATGAAATGTTATAATCCACCAAATCATAAAACTTCAATAACTTAAGTTGATTAAATAATACATTTGATGGATGGCAATAAGGTTTTCCTAAAATAATTCTCACAGCTCTTTTTTGTAAAATAAAAACAGGTTTTGTTATAGTTTTACATGCCTTCCCCAAACTTCAACACAATAAATTAAATGTGGAACAAAAATTGTATTATATAACAAATACAAAGCTGTCGCATTCAAAAAATCTTTAACTTTATACAGTACCGCAGTAGATCTGGCTAACTTAATTTTTACCGAATTAATGTGTTAAAAATATCCGGTCAAAATTAATTTTAATCAGTCGTTTAATTTTTTTTAAATAATTACCATATTTTTTCATTCATTTTAATTAATAATAGTTCCAAACAAGCTGAACAGAGAATCTACATCTGCAATAACAACAACAAAAATGAAATAACGATGCATAAACAATTCAGTTAAACGATAGCATCTAACCTCCTTGCTACAAGTTGATCGCTCAGTGTAGGGTGGATTACTTGTTTGTCCATCGTCCTCCACTGCATCACTCCCTCTTTTTTACACGATCGCAGTTATTGAGCTTTTTGAAGAAACTTTGTACGCTAAGCTGCCTTGACATTTTTTTCAAATGTAGTCAACAACGTCATGTATTTTCTTCTTTTTCTTCTCCCTTTGGTTTATTGGGGGTTGGCAAAAGCTGTAATGTGCAATTACCGCCACCTACCAGACTGGGGTGTGAAGTTCATGAACCGGTTGGTAGAGAGTGGATGGTAATCTGTCAAATGACACACGGTGTTTTGATTTCTCCGTCGTCACGTAAAACAACCGGTCAAAAACGGAAAATATTCGGTTAACGCGACCTCTGGTCCTGACCTATACATGGTTGCAGTCCAGCTCTTCTGTTCGAAAACATTTATGTTCCTCTTGCTGTGCGTTGCTTGAGCTCATCTGCAACTCTTTGGTCTCATCACCGTCTCTTCAACGACCTCGCTCCTGTTGAGCCCAGCCGGCTCTGACTGGCAGCTGTTCTTAATCAAACCAGTAGCATCGTCACTGGGGGGCGCCACCGCTCCTCCACAGCAAACAGAATCACCTGAGGTGGTGCAGGCACCTCCCTCTGTAGGTTTTCCGTGCTCTGGGAGGAGACTGACTGGGGAGATTCTGGATCCCTACAGGGGTCTGCAACTGCGGCTCTGGAGCCACATGTGGCTCTTTGGTCCCTCCGCAGAGGCTCTTTAAGCTTTGAACAAATCTAACACAAAACTGAATTTTATTGTTATACAAACAACAAAAAAGTACTACAGTAGTTTTAGCTGTTTTCCTGTCATTTATTTTGCAAATACTCTTCAAAGTTTTGCTTTATTTCTATCCTTACCGTATTTTTTGGTCTATAAGTCGCACCGGATTATAAGGCGCATTAAGCGAAACAAGTTCATTTTGACAGATTTTAGATAGCCGTGTATCAGTTCGAGGTCAGTAAGCACAATTGAATTAATACATAAGGTGCACCTGATAATAAGGCTCACTGTTGATTTTTGAGAAAGTTCTAAGGTTTTAAGTGTGCCTTATAGTCCAAAAAATATGGTAATTATTTTTTCACAATTAAAAATATCACACATGGGTCTGCACAGTTCATAGTTTTTTTTTTTTTTTCCCAATTAAAAAAAACCCACCACCACCCACTTTTTTCTAACTAGAATCTGGTCTTTTCATTTGTCTTAAATTGTAAAAAAAAATACCAATAAATGTTAAAAATCATTAGATATTTTAGCTTTATAATGTCACCCCTAGTGGCCACAAAGATCTCTTCCAACAAACCTAAAGTGGCCCATGGGCCACCAGTTGATAATCACAGGTTATTGCGGCTCTGGACACATTTAATTTAGCGAACGAAGGTGTAAAAATGGCTCTTTTGATCATAAAGGTTGCAGACCACTGCCCTAGGAGGAGCTGGAGTGTCACTGGGGGCGACGGATGGGAACCTGTGATTGTTTTACAGTATTTACCAAACAAGGAGAATAAAACTTAAAAAGTACGATGTGAGCTCTGTCGGAGCTTCTACATCCATTATCTTTACTCGCTTCTTGGGTCGCTGGTGTCCATGTCCAGCGGGGGACACCCTGGACAAGTCTCCAGTCCATCACAGGGACACATCGAGACAAACAACCGTTCACTCTCTCTCTTGTGTAAACCTCAGAGCCCGTCGTGTTTCTGATGAAGCTTTTCTTCTCTGCAGGGAAAAACGTTCAGCATCTGGAAGCTCAGCGACCTCCACAACCTGGACGTGTTCGTTTCTCTCTTCCTGTTCGGCGACGTCCACAAGGAGCACTGGAAGAGGGATTCAGGCACCGTCATAGGACTCCTGAACCCAAACCCGATGAAGCAGAGAGACGGGAACGACGGGGTGAGCTGCGTTCTGTTTTAAAAGGTCCGGCAGAACCACAGTCTGACGGTTACAGAACATCTGGAACTGATGCTGAGGAAACCGCTGTTCACTGGAGAAAGTTTTAGCTTTAGAAGCTTAAATATTTCTGAGGTTAGCTAACTCTGAAATTAAAAGTAAAACGTCCGAAGTTGCAGTTTAAAATCCTTAAACCTGTCTTGGTATAACACTTGGAAGCAGCTTATAAATTATAATTAATTTAGAATAATTTAATGAGCGAACACAAACCTTCATTATTCAACTGGATCGTTTTATGTTTAATTTCAGTTTCAGTGGCTTTGAAGAGAAATGTTTCAGCGACTGTCTGTAATAAATTACCGTAATTTCCAGACTACTGAGCGCACCTGAATACAGGTAGTCCCCGAATTACGAGCGCTCTGATCTACGAGGTTCCAGACTTACGAGCTGGCGAATTTTTGGAAAAAACGCAAAAAATACTGAGTTTTCATGTGTTTTTTCACCACAGTTAGTTAGCTAAACATATGGACACACGTTTCCGATCATTTTTATGCACTCATAAGCAGTTTTTGGATGAAAATAGAGTGTTTGTAGTCGCGCTAGCGAAACCGTTCCAATTTACGAGCGAAATTCCGGATTTACGAGAGACATGGCGGCCGTTCCAAATTACGAGATTTCCGGTTTACGAGCGCCTCGTTGTAACGGATCTCGCTCGTAAATCGGGGACTACCTGTATTAT
>JBBPBX010048888.1:0-10649 GCA_038048925.1 Garcialebias charrua
ACATAAAAATGTTAACTTCACAGTATTAGATCAGGTTATAGACCCACACGGTAGATATATAATATTAAAGTTATCAATATTTAGACAAAATTATTGTATAGTTAGCATATATGGGCCAAATGTAGACGACGCTTCTTTTTTTCATGACTTTTTTTCCACTCTATCAAAGCACATGGATTCCTCACTGGTAATGGGAGGTGATCTCAACTTTGGTTTCAATGACAAAATAGACAGACTGAATACAGTGGGAACTCAACGCAGTTGGCAATCTATAAATATAGTTAAACAGTATATGAATGATTATGGACTCTGCGATGCATGGCGTACTTTTCACCCTGATAGCAAAGAATATTCTTTCTTTTCACATGTGCATCACTCATATTCTCGTCTTGATTATTTCATAGTAAGCAATTCATTGCTGACCAACATTTCAGACACTAAGATACACACTATTGCTGTCAGCGATCATGCACCAGTTACTCTAAATTTAGATAATAAAAAAGAAACAACAAAAAATGTAAATTGGAGATTAAATACATCACTGCTTCAAGAGGAAGAATTTTTCAATATTTAAAAAAGAATGTACATCATATTTAGAGTTTAATGACTTGCCAGGAACTTCAGCATGTACACTTTGGGAGGTGGGAAAACAGTTGTGAGAGGCAAAATAATATCCTATTCAACAAATAAAAAGAAAAAAGAAAATAAATGTATTGAGGAATTAGAGAAATCCATCAAATTATTAGAAGGTTTACAAGGAGAGGAAACATAGCAAAAGCTACGTAAGTTAAAATTAGAACTAAATGAATTTATTGACAAGAAAAACAAATTCCTGATACAAAGACTTAGATTAGACAATTTTGAATGCGGTAATAAATCAGGGAACCTTTTAGCTAACCAACTCAAATTAAACAAGGAAAAAACATCTATATATGGTATTAAAGATAAAAATGGAAATATAATTTATGATGAGGGAAAAGTAAACCGTGTCTTTAAAGATTTCTATAAAACTCTATACACTCCACAAATAAATCCATCTAATGAGGATATTAATGAATTCTTGGAGAGAGTAACACTTCCAAAACTAGATATTATTCAATCATCAAAACTAGATTCACCATTAACACCAGATGAGATCCATGAAGCAATTAAAAGCATGCCTAATAAGAAATCTCCAAGTCTTGATGGATATCCAATAGAATTCTATAAAAAATTCTGGGACATATTGGAACTGATATTTTACAGAATGCTACTTGAGTCAGAAGAAAATGGCAGGCTACCAACACACATGAATTCAGCCAACATTAGTCTCCTATTAAAACCAGGCAAAGACCCAGTATTACCTACCAGTTATCGTCCAATCTCTCTTATTAATGTTGATGTTAAAATAATTTGTAAAGTCTTATCAAAAAGACTAGAGAAGATAACTCCTGTTATTATACATCCAGACCAAACCGGATTCATAAAAGGAAGACACTCGAACACAAACACTCGCAGATTATATAATGTAATAGAGTATTCGTATTTTAAAAATATTGAAACAGCTATTTTTTCTTTAGATGCTGAAAAAGCATTCGATAGAGTAAATTGGAATTTTTATTTGCTACCTTAAATAAATTTGGTTTTGGGAATTACTTCATTAACTGGTTAAAAATATTATATAGTTCACCAACAGCGTGCGTCAGGACAAATAATCAAATATCTTCAAGCTTCTGTTTACAGAGGGGCACCAGGCAAGGTTGCCCACTTTCACCAGCATTATTTGCTATTTTTATTGAACCTTTAGCAGCAGCAATCAGGCAAAGTGCTGATATTAAAGGCATACACTGTAAAAACATAGAACATAAAATTAGTCTTTATGCTGACAATGTTTTACTTTTTCTTCAGAACTCAGGAAACTCAATATCTAATGTTATCAAATTAATAAACTCGTTCTCAAAAGTTTCTGATTATTCTATAAATTGGTCAAAATCTACAGTTCTTCCAATAAATTGCGTGTTTAATAATTCTCCCAATGAAAGACTACAATCAGGTAACATTACATATTTGGGTATTAATATCTCTCCTAAATTGGAAGACTTACTAAAATTGAATCATATCCCACTATTAAAGAAAATTGAAGACGATCTTATTAGATGGAGATTTCTACCCATATCACTTATGGGAAGAGTTGCCTCAGTAAAAATGATGGTGCTACCGTGAATAAATTATTTATTCTCAATGATTCCAAATAAACCTTCAACTGAATGGTTTAAGTCTCTGGACTCTTCTATATCTATATAGACAGTAATCCATGCCTTCATCACCTCTCGGCTGGATTACTGTAACGCTCTTGTAAAGGATTATGAGGAGGTCAATATTAATACTGACCTCTTTATCCTTAATTAACTTACTTATTCAGATTGAATAGTAATTTCACGGATTCTTTTCTTTTTCAGTTTACCCAATATTTCTGTGATCTTTATGATGGATAAATAAACAGAGCTATAGAGTGACAATGGACACGTTAACTTAGTTGGTATGCCAGGCGACACTACCATTTATTTAAAATAAATCACTAAATTAACACCATTACACTTGATTGATATGATTTCACTTTCTTTCAATTTAATACGTCAGCACACTTAAATTCAACACAACAGACTTCAATACTGGATGTTAACATATTTAGTCTGTGGGCTCTTTAGCTTAAAATAGTTTCCAGCTTAGAATTGAGGGAAAGGAGAATAGGAGGAAGATGGTTTAAAGGAAATTATCGTGAGCATGTTACCAAAGTGACACTTCTCCTCCGACTTCTGCTAAAATCCAGGTACGTTTGTAAACAGCTCTTTACCTTTTGACGACAGCCTGGTAAGAGAGAAGACCTTGTAGCTTTTCAGATGCACGGGTCCTTGTGGGAACCAGTACCTTCGAGCAGGGTATTCGTTTACGTTTCAACGTCTCCTGGGTTTCGCGTTGGTCATCAGAAAATGTGTCAGCTTCAGGCCTCTGACTTCAAGATAACTATTCCATGAAGGAATAAACAAAGTCTTGAGCTTACGCTTGTTCGAAGTGGATTCATAACAGCATGTTATACAATCCTTAGCTGAATGACTGTCCTTGGCGGGTGACAGGCATTCATTCAGCTCTTTGGGACGTCTTCATGTCTTTGAAGCTCCCAGCAAACTCTGACGTTCCAGCCCCAGCTTAGAACTTAGTAAGGAACAAAGAGAGGAGTGAGGCTTGTCTCTTTTTCATTGGTCCACTTGTTATCACTATTCAAGGTGAAATTCAGCGCAGAGAAGGAAATTGTTTAGGAAAAGTATCTGAGTGAGAGACTTTCAGACGCTAGATGAGAGTTTTAGCTTAAACTCGACAAAAACAATTTCAGTGTAAGTCAGTTTGACATTTTTGCTGAACTTTGACACCTTTTCATTTGTAGAAATGACACATTGATGTTTCACATTTAAAGAATAACAGCATATAACATATATCATGAAAATGACAAAAGTTATTCTTTTGATTACATTAGAATAAAATCAAAGATAGAAATAGTCTCTTTTGATGACTATATTCTCAGATTACAACTAATGGAATGATTTTGTGGTAAATGTCTTGCTTTACTGAGAGGTCAGTAAAGGTCATCACTGGACAGTTCAAAAACCTTAGTTTGACCCTGGGTAGGTCCACTACACTCTTTACCTTGGAGTCAGCCAGTCCTCCCTCCGACGTCTCCAGTTGGTCCAGAACGCTGCTGCTCGACTTCTAACTGGAGTTCATAAGAGGGAGCACATCACCCCCACTCTGGCTTCACTCCACTGGCTGCCTGTTCATTTTAGAGTTCATTTTAAGATTCTTTTATTTGTTTTTAAAAGTTTAAATGGTCTTGCTCCATCCTACCTCTCTGAGCTGCTTCACCCATACTCTCCTGCTCGGTGCCTCAGATCAGCTGATCAGCTGCTTCTGGAGGTGCCGAGGTCCAAACGGAGGCTCAGAGGGGACAGAGCTTTTTCTGTTGCTGCTCCAAAACTGTGGAACGATCTCCCTCTTCCCGTCAGACAAGCTCCTTCACTGTCCAGTTTTAAAACTCTTTTAAAAACACATTTTTACTCACTGGCTTTTAGCACAGACTGATTTTGTTCTGCACTGTTTTTATTGTTTTTATTGATCTTAATGTTTTAACAACTGTTTTATTTTTATGTGTTTAAATGTTCTTGATTTTATGTACAGCACTTTGTTGCAGCTGTGGTTGTTTTAAAGGGCTCTATAAATAAAGTATTATTATTATTATTATTATATCTAAATTCCTTTGGAAAAATAAAACTCCACGTATTAGTTTAAAAACATTACAGGAATCCAAAGATACCGGAGGATTAGAACTTCGAAACTTTTATTACTACTATTTAGCCAACAGGTTACAATATATATCAAAGTGGTTAAAACCGAATGCACTAGATGAAACTTGGATAGATATAGAACAAACTTTATGTAATAATATTAGGATTTCGGATCTACCATTTATTAGTACAGATTTAAAAAGACATGTCTGCTTTAAAAGTATCAATATTAGCTCATCTCTGACAGCATGGTGGGAGTATCTGAAAATGACAAAGTCTTCACTGCTCCCATGCAGACATACGCCTCTCTGGAACAATCCTGACATACAGCAAGAAAATAATATGTTAAATTTCCCAGGTTGGAGAATTAAAGGAATTGAATGTCTGGAACACATATTTGAGGGTATAGACTTTATTCCATTTAATAAATTAATAATACAATATGACATTGATAATAAATATTTCCTACAATACCAACAAATTAAGTCTATTGTAAAAAAGAAATTTAAGCTTAATAAAACATTGTTGGAAACACCAACATGTGTGTTAGAGTTCATTAATCTTCAACCCCCCAAATTATTATCTAAAATATACAAAAAATTGTCTAGAATCGATGACTCGATAACACTACCTGTTGAAAAATGGGAGTCAGATTTATCAATCAACTTTGAACAAAAAACCTGGTCTCAAGTATGTTTAAAAACATTTAAATTGACTAGAATCTCCAATTTACAATTAATACAATATAAGGTTCTCTATAGAGTACACATTATACAGGTCAGCAAATGTTTAAGATGGGTTTTACACCATCTAACAACTGCTCACAGTGCAAAGGCAATATACCTGATGATTATATTCACGCACTCTGGTTCTGTCCACCCGTTCAGAGGTTCTGGGTACAGGTATGTGAAGACTTGTCTAAATGTTTGAAATGTAATATCCCACTCTCTCCATCTGTTTGCTTATTGGGTATCTTTGAAGATGTACTAGAAAAAAATACATCCTGTATGCTTTTCACTGCCTTATGCATCACAAAGAAAACCATACTCCTGAATTGGAAAAATAAAAATAATCTTAGCATTAATCAGTATAAAAATCTTCTGTTAGATCATATTAGTCTTGAAACAGCATCTGCCGACACATCGGATCAATCTATCTGGCATTCTTTGATCGGCTCCGTTACGTAGTGAGGGTGAGGGGTCTGGGATCTGGCCTTGTGGGGCATTGGGGCTGGTGTGGAGGGAGGTTGGGGTTTGGGACGCCGGGGGTTGGGGCTGTTTGGGCGGGGAGGACCCTGCCTTCAACCTGGGGAAGACCGGGGGGGTTTGGGGATGTCTGCTGGGGGCGGCATGCGGGCCCTCGGGTGGTCGGTGGCGGCGGTCATGGGTCGCCGGTCGGTGACCCGGCTGTGCTGGGGTGGTTTCGGGGTGGGCGCCGGGAGCTTGGGATTCTGGGGGCGTGTCGTCCCCGGGCTTGGGCCTGGTGGGGATCGGGGGTCTTGGGCTCTGGCGGGCGGGTCGCCGGGCTATGGGCTGGCTCGCGCTCTGGTGCCCGGCTCTGGCCGGGGGCCCTCGGCTCGCTGGTGGGTTGGGGGTTCATGTGCTGGGGGGTTGGGTGTCTGGGAGCGTGACTGGTGGCCAATGGGAGGGGGCGGGTTAACCCAGCCTGGGTGTCTAGTGTGTTATGTGTTCTGAAAGTTGTTAGTATGAAGGGTGGGTGTAGTATTTCTTCTGGGGTGGGGACTAAGTGGATGTCCTTGATGATGGTCTGGGACTATGCATGGCCGGTGTGCAGGCCCTGGTTGGGGCCCGCTCTCGGTGCTTCCTGGCTCTGTCGGCGGTTAGGAGGGCGCTCTTGGCCATATCGTCCATGTTTCTCCCCATCCCTCACCACGCACCTCCATCCTCTTCATCTCAAATTAATACATGTAGGGATTTTGAGACTCAGGTGTGCTGCAATGTTTTTACATCTCTGTTGTTCAGAACCACCTGGAACTCAATTTTATTATACACTTCAGACATACACTCATAAACATCCTCAAAAAAATTCACATATGGGAATTGGGGTGAGCACTATGGTTATGAGTGGCGGGATGACATCACTCTCGCCCCTCGTGCCTATGCTCACTCACAATTATGCATTTAGACAGTAAGAGCCTGGGTTAGAGTTGGAGTGGAGGGGAAACTGGCATAATGCCAGCCTTTGCTCCTTCTCTTTCCTTTTTAAGTGCACTTTACAACAACACACACCAACAGCACATTTGGGGACGGGGGTGTGTGTGTCGGGGTCTAGATTTGTTAATTTCAATTTTATTTATTTATTTATTTATATATATATATATATATATATATATATTATATATATATATATCCATCCATCCATCCATCCATCTTCTTCCGCTTATCCGGGGTCGGGTCGCGGGGGCCCAGACTTCCCTCTCCCCAGCCACTTGGAGCAGCTCCGCCGGGGGAATCCCAAGGCGTTCCCAGGCCAGCCGAGAAACAAAGTCCCTCCAGCACGTCCTAGGTCTTCCTCTGGGTCTCCTCCCGGATATATATATAATTTATTTATTAATTTTTCTCTAACCCCCCTGGTTGCCTGGCGGACTTTCTGGGGATGGGCCGTCGGGGGTTGTCCTGGACTATGGGGGGTTCGGGGCCTGGGGGTTCGCCGTCGGTGGGGCTGGCATTGTGCTCTCGCTGGGACTGCTTGGGCTCGGGTGTCCTGTCCCGTCTGTAGGGCGGGGGTTGGGCAGGATCTTGGATGTTGGCTACTCTCCACCCCAGAATGAATGGGCCTACCTTCTGGGCTTGGGTGTGGACTACCCCATGTAGGGGGCAGGTACATGTCTTGGGCCTAGGGGGTATAGAGGGTGCATCAGGATTATGAATGGAACGTATCGTTATTGTTTGTCTTTGTGTGAGTAAGGATGAGGGTGGGTCTGAGTGAGTGTGTCTGTGTATGAATGTCTAATTGTCAGGCTGGGATTTGGACTGCCCCCTCTGTAATATCTGAGGCTACTTGGCGTCACGCTTCTGCCACGTGGCCACCGGGTAGTTGTCCCTCTGCCTGCAGGCGTGCTGTGGGGCCCTTGCTGTCGCTTTCGGGGGTTGGGCGCTTGGGCGTGTGTCGGCTCGGCCTGGTGGGGCTCGGGTCCTCTGGTCCTATCGGGTCTGGGCCTGAGGGGTGGGCGTCCCTGGTGCCCGGGCCTCGGTGCCGGGCCTGGGGCTACGTCAGTGCAGCGGGCTCTTGCAACGGGCTCCGGCGGGGGCCTGTGGGTTTGTCGCTGTTGGCCTCCCGGGGGTCATTGTGTGTAGTCGCTGGTGGAGCTCGTCCGGTTCTCCCCCTTGGTCAGATCTGGGGAGAGGGTGAGTGGCTCGTCCTGTTCGGGTGGCCCTGGGGACTCTGGGCTCGGGGTCCTTCTTGGGGTCTTGGGCTTTGATCGCCCCTTCGTCTGCCTCGGGCCTTGGGGGACGGATCTCTGATGCTTCACGGTCGCTACTGGATGTTCTATTGGAGGAACCTTATTCACTTATGCATGCTCACAGCCACACACAAATGGATGTAGGGATGTATATGTAGATATCATGTGCAGATATGTAGATGGATATGCGATATGAATGTATATATATGTATACTGTATATATATTTGTAGGTATGGGTATGTTTTTTTATGGAAATCTACTGCAATGTCATGAATATTATTAGTCTGTATGCATGTGTGTTTCGTTGCTGTGTTCTGTCATGTGCTTTGCAGGATTGTGGACAGAGGTTGGATGTGTTGGCCTTGTGCTCTTTTTGTGGATAATTGTTGTGTTTTGTTGTCTTACTTTCTATCTTTCCTTTCTCTCTATTAAAAAAATCATATCGGTGTGAGAGGATGGCTGTAAGGTGAGAAGGGAGGCCATCTATAAAAGGAAAAAATAAATAAATAAATAACCGGTTTAGACTTATCAAATTTGCTATGCAGGGTGTAACACAAAGAGATGTTGTCATGATTTATATCAATCTCCTTAGCTTGTAAAAAGGACACCACTTGCTCTTCCAAAGTCCATTGCTCCTGTGGAGATGCATCCTCAGTAGTTTCTTAACCAGAAGTAACTTTTGCAAATGAACGTTTTATCTCCAGTCCAGTTACAACAAGATTGTCTTGTATTGAGATCTGTTCCATGTCATCAATCCTTTGTTCGAGTATCTAAATATGCTTGTATTTCATGAGGATCTGAAATGTTTTATTTTTTACGATTTTCCAACAAAGTGAAATCAACATCATTATTGTTTAAAAGAGATGGGTGAACTGGAGATTGAGGAACTGTTTGACTGATATTTATGTGAGATATATCTAAATCTTTCATGTTTTCCATAGTTCAGCCAAAGGAATTTAATTTCTTTTTCTCTTCTTCCCAACTAGGTTTTAAAATCTCTTGACATGGATGATTTTCATTATGACCTTTTAAATGACACCAGTAAGTGGAAAGTATTTGTAATCTTCTAAGCTGAAGTGGCATTTCTCCCATTTCTCCGAGTAAAGCTGATGTTGGAGTTGTTCTGATGGCACCTGTACATAATCTCAAGGCTTGATGCTGGATGTTATCTAATTGTTTGAGTAGTGTAACTGATGCTGATCCAAATGATATACTGTCATAATCAAATAAGGACAGAATTAAACCTGTGTACTTATATTGATTTCAGTGCTTTCCTCTCAGCTCCCCACTCACTCCCCACCAAACAACTTAGTGCATTTAATACTCTCTTACATTTATCGATTACGTTTTGAATATGCACTTTCCAAGTAAGTTTTTCATCTAACCATAGTCCCAAAAACTTAAATTGCTTTACCCTTTCCAAATCATGATTATATATTTGCAGTTTTAGAATTTCATACACGTTTTTCCTTGTAAAAAACAAAGTCTTTGTTTTATCTATAGAAATTTTGAATCACCATTTAAAGGACCAGTCTTCTGTTGTATTAATTGCTTCTTGTGTCTTTTTTACAAATTTTAAGAATTTTCCCCTCTTTCAAATTGCCCCATCATCAGCAAAAAGGAAAATCCCATTCCATTCTCCAAACTTTCAAACATCATTAATCATAATGGAGAAAAAAACGACACAACAGTGGTAGGTCTCATCAGCAACAACGATGAGACGGACTACAGGAACGAGGTGAGCCGCTTGGCCTTGTGGTGCGGACACAACAATCTCACTCTCAACGTGGAGAAGACAAAGGAGATTGTTGTGGACTTCAGGAAGAGGGATGCACAACATGCCCCTCTGACCATCAACAGCACCGCAGTGGAGAGAGTGGACAGCACCAAGTTCCTGGGAGTGCACGTCTCAAAGGACCTGTCCTGGAGCAGGAACACTGCATCACTGGCCAAGAAGGCTCACCAGCGTCTCTACTTTCTCCGCAAGCTGAAAAGGGCTGGAGCTTCAACCCCCATCATGTGCACCTTCTACAGAGGTGCCATAGAAAGTGTCCTGACCAGCTGCATCACTGTGTGGTTTGGTGCATGTACTGCATCCTGCCGCAAGAGCCTCCAGCGCATCGTGAGAGCAGCTGAGAAGATTGTCGGCACCTCCTTCCCCTCACTGCAGGACTTACACAGCAACCGCCTCACTCGGAAAGCCCTCTGCATGGCAGGTGATCCCACACACCCACTACACAGCTGCTTCAGACTGCTGCCATCAGGGAGGAGACTGAGGAGTCTCCAGGCTCGAACCAGCAGACTGAGAGACAGCTCTGTTCATCAGGCAGTCAGGATGCTAAACACTCTGCCTGCTCTGCCTCCCCTCCCATTTGAACTGCCTTAACACAAAAAACTTTCTCACACATTACCACACAACACAAAGATTTTAACACTGGACTCTGTGTCATCAAACGGGTTATTCACTAAACTCTCGGTCATGTGCTCATTCAGTTTGCACTACTTCTCATATTTGCACTAATGTTTGTATTACATTACTGCCTATAGTCATACTACTGTTTACATTCACTGTTTACATTTATTAATACTGTTTACATTTATTACTACTGTTTACATTTATTACTACTGTTTACATTTACACTACTTTTATATCTACACTACTGCTGATACATATACAGTATTCTCTGACTAGCCTTATTTAAGGATGCCCAATGTGCCTTATGTGCCTTACTGCATATGCCACTTTGCCTCTATACCAACATCAACTACCTCATACATATACTGTGTACATTAACTCATATGCTGCTTTGCCACTCTTTGCAAATGTCAATGCTAGAACCTTCAGTTTATTTTATAGATATACTTTTTATACTACTATGCAAAAACTCAGGACAGTATTACACTTTTA
>JBBPBX010048888.1:11987-22188 GCA_038048925.1 Garcialebias charrua
ATTTCAGCTTAAAAATATAGTTTCCAGCTTAGGTTGAGAGGGAAAAGAAATAGGAGGAAAGATTTAAGAAGAATTGGGAGGTTAAGAGAGGAAGTTTATCTTGCATTTATGAAACCAGATGACACTCTCCAGTACGCGTCCACTACAAGCCCTAAGAAATATACAATATAAATAAACACAACAATAAACCTGGTCTTGAGTACACAGTGCACTTTTATTGTTTTATACTGTATATGTATATACTATATATATATATATATATATATATATATACATACTGTATATACTGTACATATATATTATTGTACATGGCTGTACTGTACATGGCGAGGAATTCCTCTGCAGGGTCCTTCCCAGTGAGAGCTTTTGGCTTCTGTGTACGCAATGATAAAGAGAGAACTGTCAGTATATTTGTATGATACCGATATTCTTTTTCCATGTCCCTTTTGTGTTCATATGTAGGTGCAACTCTTGAGCGGTGGCCTGGGACACAGCCCTCCAGCATTGGAAGCACGCTCAATGGAAAGATCACAGAGCTTCGCGCTAAAAGTAAAAATGTCTAATTGAGATTAAATACATTGTTCTGTGAATTTGTTAGTGTGAAGTGTTGACAGTTTTTAGCTATTTAAAAGGCTTAATTTTTTCATCTCGTTTACCATGTTAGTTACCATGTTACCATTATAAGTTCAAATAAAAATTTGTCAATTTCTAAAGTGACTCGTGTTTATTATGTAAATTTGATGGTAACTGCATGAAACCATAAGAATAGGTAATTTTTTAATGTTATGCAATTCTCATAAGCTGACCTGTCATTTATGCATATAAATGTAATGGTTCATACTCATATACGTTTTTTATAAATACTTTTTGTTGGTAGCCATTAACAAAAAAAAATTAAAGACATCAATTTCCTTAAAAAAAGTACTTTCAATACAAAAAACTTATATGTAATTGTATTTCTTCATATATGTAAAGTTTAAGTGTTTTACAAAGTTATTGTATAAAATTAAAAAGAGAAACATATGAAACATATATGTGAAATATAAGTTCCATGTATTCAACATACATAGTTTTTATATTCAACATACATAGTTTTTATATTCAACATACATAGTTTTTATATTCAACATACATAGTTTTTATATTCAACATATATCGTTTTTATATTCAACATACATAGTTTTTATATTCAACATACATAGTTTTTATATTCAACATACATAGTTTTTATATGATTCTTGTAAAATTCATTTTAATATATTGTATGAAATCTATGCAAAAGGTGCCACTTTCAGGAGTAAATCATATATGCCTTATATGTATCATACAAGCCTTATATGTTGTACAATATACAAAATACACTTAGGATGATATAAGGTTACTTGTTTTTTATATGGTTTTTATATATCTTTTCCATATGGGATATACCCTTAAAAATACTAAATAACAAAGACACTTGACATTTTGAACCATTTTCACTCAATGGATTTCCTTTACTTGTTTCTTTTTGCAATCACTATGAATATGGGTTTATTTTCAGAAACAACTCCAAACCAAACTGAAGAGTTCCCAGAACGATAAGAAGCACAACTGTTGTAGGTGGGTGTTTTCTTTTCTTGTGTTTTCTTTACTTTTCCATAAAAGCAGACAGAAATCAGGTGATCACACATTTGTAGATAATTTGGATATGCCTGCAAGGGATGTGGCTGGTGGGAGATGCCAGAAGAGGTGTAAATATTTGTCGGAGAATTCTTGCTCTCGGCAGTGTGTGTGTGCGTGTGTGTTTTGATGTGCTTGTGTGTAAATGATTGTTGAGTGGTAAAGAAGAAAAAAGAATGATGAAGTTGTGTAGTAACAGACAAACATAAAGGAGAAAAGAATAAAAAAGGGAAAAGAAAGGAAGAAACAAAAAAAAGGAAAAAAAAGAGTAACTGCGACATCGTTCACTTTCACCAGTGCAGACACCCGAGCTGTGCTTTACATTTTATTTACAAATGCCAGTTAATTCACCTCCTAACAAGTGTTAGACCAGGACTATTCAATGAAACTGCCCATGGGGGCCACAGTTACTGAAAGCCAAGTGCTCAGGAGTCATATATCCAGTAGATCTTGTCATTAAGTAACTTTGTTTTATAGTTAAAACTCTAGTTTTTTTTTTTTAAAGTGAACCCATTGGTGGACTGAACTGAGCTCACCCAGGGGCCTGGTTTGGACCGTGGACCATCAGTTGAATAGCCCTGCTTTAGACTATCCTGTTGTTCCTTTTAATAAAGCCACAGAGTGATGTCCCATTCCCTGAACAGCTGACCGTTGACAAGGTTCTGTTTTCTTGCACTTCTGTTTTCCATGTAATCATTCACAGCTGATCCTCATTCTGATCACCCCAGGTGCTCCTCACTGTCTCGTTAAGTGTCAGTATTTAGACTGTGTGTTTTCACTCCTTTGGCATCCGGGCTTTATCCTTCCATGGTGTGTGATCTGTTCTGCTCCTGCTCCAGTAAGGGTTTTGCTGCCTTGTCAGTGTTTTGTTTTGTTAAATAAATAATTATTTTTTCATTTGCGAGTCATCCTGTTTTCCTGCACGAGGGTTCGAACCAAAACGGCAGATCATGACAAAAAGCCCGGATCAAAGAGAACCCAGCAGGAAAATATACATTTTTAAGTGGCTCGCCCGTGAGGCAGACAAAACTGTCCAGCGGGACAAGGAGAAGCGGGAGCGGATGGAGGAGCCTGTCATCCGGTGGGGGGGTTCCGGACTGAACCCGTCCGGAGACAAGGTGACTGCAGCCCGGAGGTGGAGATCCTGCCATCACCTCTTCTAGTGGAGGAAGAGGAGAAGAGATCTCAGCTCTGGGGGAGCCGTCTGGCTTTCAAGCCAGCTTCTTCCTCCACCTTGCCGGCTTATTGCTCGCCGCACCTGCTGTGGTCGGATTATGACGCTGAGCTGAAGGATGAACTCTGGTGCTTCTGTCCTCAGCTCGCACCGCCACCGCAACAGGAACAGGCGGCAAAGATGGGTCGGAACCACAGACTCCTAGCTCCATCCCTCTCCACCTCGCCTCGCCGTTGCACCTCGCTGCCCACCTTCTCCTCGCTCTTCACCTGGCTGCTCCAAGCAATCGTTGGAACAGGGGGGGGGAGTCGCTGGAGGAGCAGTACAGCCCTCCTTCACAAGAGGAGCTGGAACGTTGGCAGGCAGCTCTGGTGGCAAAATACTTTGGTCCGCCCAGCCACAAGGAGGTCCAGAAAGACTCTCTTCACTCCTACCCGCCAGAAGATGTCGCTGCAGCTCCACCACCTCCGGCAACGCTGACTCCTCCACCTGCTACAGCTCTGTTTTCTCACCGCCGCAGAAAAAGAGGTCAACGTGGGACCCAAGACCTCTCTCTGCCTGATCCGGCTCTTCTGGTCTCACAGCTTGCAGACCTCTCGCTGTCCTCCCAGCTAGCTGACCTCACGCCGAACTCCCAGCCTGGAGACCTTACGCCGGACTCCCAGCCTGTAGACCTCACGTCAGACTCCCAGCCTGAAGACCTCACGCCGGACTCCCAGCCTGCTGAACTCTCACTGGACTCCCAGCCTGCAGACCTCACGCCTGCAGACTCGACGGCTGACTCATCGCCTGCTGACTCAACGGCTGACTCATCACCTGCAGACTGGACGGCTGACTCCTCGCTCGATGATTCCTCGGCTGCTAAGCCTGACTCGGCTCTTGCAGACGACTCATCGCCCGACTTGGCGCCTGCAGACGACTTATTGCCTGACTTGGCGCCTGCAGACGACTTATCACCCGACTCGGCGCCTGCAAACGACTCATCAACCGACTCTGCGCCTGATGACAACTCATCGCCCGACTTGGCGCCTGACGACGTCTCCTCGCCTGATGTCTCTTCGCCTGACGACGTCTCTTCAACTGACGTCTCTTCGCCTGATGACGTCTCTTCGCCCGACGACATCTCTTCACCTGACGACGTCTCCTCGCCTGACGTCTCCTCGCCTGACGACGTCTCTCTGCCTGACGTCTCTTTACCTGGAGACGTCTCCTCTCCTGACGACGTCTCTCCGCCTGACGTCTCTCCGCTTGACATCTCTCTGTCTGATGACTCCTTGCCTGACGTCTCCTCGCCTGATGTCATCTCTCTGCCTGACGACGTTGCTCCGCCTGATGTCTTTCCGCCTGACGTCTCTCCGCCTGACAACGTCTCTCCGCCTGACGACGTCTCTCCGCCTGACGACGTCTCTCCGCCTGACATCTCTCCAACTGAAGACTCGTCGCCTGACGTCTCCTCGCCTGACGTCTTGCCGCCTGATGACTGCACGCCTGAAGTCTCGCCGCCTGATGACTGCACGCCTGAGGTCTCGCCGCCTGACGACTGCACGCCAGACAACTTGCCGCCTGATGACTGCACGCCAGACGTCTCACTGCCTGAACTCCTAATGTCTTACCACCTGATGGCTGCATGCCCGACGTCTTTGCCGCCTGATGACTGCCTGTCCAACGTACTCATGCCTGATGGACGGCCTCCCGGCCACCCACCCGACGTGCTCATGCCTGATGGACGGCCGCCCGCCCGACATGCTCATGCATGATGGACAACTTCCTGGCCGCCCGACCCACATGCTCCAGCCTACTGGATGGCCTCCTGGCTACCGCCCCACATGCTCCAGCCTGTTGGACGGCCTCCTGGGCCGTCCACCCGAAGTCTTGGGCATAAGTGTTATTTTCCCTTCAGTTTTCCCAGGTTCCTACCTGTCGGCTTTTCTTTTCCTTGGAATTTTTCTTCTTGTGCCCTCCATCCTGTGTCCTCCCTCCCTAGTTATGTGGGGACCCACTTTGGGGGTGTCAGGTGCCACCCTTGAGGAGGGGTTATGACACAGTTCTGTTTTCTTGCACTTCTGTTGTCCGTGTCATCATTCACAGCTGATCCTCATTCTAATCACCCCAGGTGTTCCTCACTGTCTCATTAAAGGAGACCACATATAGGTATTTAAAATTTTTATGTTATGTCTGTGTGCTATCTTGACAATATTAATTCATTTTAATACACAAAATAATTCTTAGATAATTAATTATACCCTTTTTAATTCTGCCATTTTTAACTTTCGTTTTGAACGACCGGTTTCTTGAAGTCCACGCCCTTCAACGATCTGTTAACGCCCTCTGTAACAGCCAGTATCTGTAATGTGTTGTTGTTTTAAAATTAGCTCTTTTTTTATTACTCATTTGACTTACTGTTAGTGCTAGCTTAAGATAACTTACCGAAACCCGTCTGAGCGCGCCGCAATTAGCTGCTCCTTTTAGCATGAGACCACCCGAATCCGAAGCTAATGTTAGCTTGTTCCTCTTCCGGTGTTCGCCAGCTCCGCTCGTTGCACGCGGAGATTTTGGGAGTTATCGCTGTTCCAGTCAAGACAACACAAAGTTCACCAAGTGTCTCCCGTAAATTAATCCGTAAGGAGAAGGTCCTCGCTGCTGCGAGGCTGCTGCGAGGGCAGCAGCGAGGCTGTACAGTTGAAGCTCCGCTCCATCGCGCCAGAAGAGGGTCCCGTTGCCGCTGGTCCCTACGCCGGGGGTCCGCTCGTTTAATTTTTGCCGGCTGCGCGTTGGGAGCGATCGCAAATACACTAAAAATTGAACTAAAACATAAAAATAACAATTATACTTTATTTATAAAGCCATTTAAAAAAAACACAGCTGCAACAAAGTGCTGTACACATGAAATTAAGAACATATAAACAAAAGATGAGATGAAATCATGAAAAACAACAGTCATGTGTTTAATACAGAAGTGGGTTGAGCCTAACCAGGGGTTGCTAGGTGAGGGGCTGGACTCAGGTTTGAGGTGATTGGCTACGGCTTGTGACGTCAATAACTGCAGGAAGTGTGAATCCAGGTGTATTTATCAAAAATAAATAAATCTACTTAGAGTAAATAAACCACTGGGTGCATTTTTTTGGCACAAGGACTGTTTTTTTATGAAGTAAATACCCAAAGTTGAGTAAAAAAAACATTAAAAGGTGAATTTTGCATCTGTGGTCCCCTTTAAGTGTCACTATTTAGACTGCGTGTTTTCACTACTTTGGCATTCGGGCTTTATCCTTCCACGGTATGTGATCTGTTCTGCTCCTGCTCTAGTAAGTGTTTTGCTACCTTGTCAGCGTTTTGTTTTGTTAAATAAATAATTATTTTTTCATTCGCGAATCATCCTGTTTTCCTGCACGTGGGTTCGAACCAAAACGGCAGATCATGACAACCGTTAAGATAACGTTTATCTATAGCCACCATAGCTCTGACGTCCTCAGACATGTGTTTCTTCTTGATTAAAAACTCGCCTCGGATTGAGGATCTCTTCAGGAAATTGAAATCGTTCACACTGAAGTCCGTCCCACGTAGCTCTCTGCCCAGACTTCTGACCTGCTCTTTTTGTTTATGGTGCTCAAATTTAGCTATAATTGTCCGAGGTCGCTTGTTATCGGGCTTCTTACCTCGGAGCCGGTGGACACTATGGAAGGTGATGTTTTTTGCCCTCTCACTTGGGAGTTTCAACTGACGTTGGATAAACTCACGGATCAAAACTTGGCATCCTCCTCTGCTCGTTCTTGGATGCCTGAGAAGACAAGATTGTCTCACATGCTCCAAGCTTGTAGGTCGAAGATGGTCTCTTTGATTTTCCTGTTTTCCCCAGATTGGTTCTCAGCAATGGGCGATGCCACCTGAGCTTGGCTGAACTCCAGAGACTCCCTCAGTGATTGAAATTCCTTGTGGAGAATTTCCACCAGGGGGAGTCGAGCATCTAAACTGGTTAGCTTCTTATCCATAGAGTCCAGGACATCAGTGAAGGTTTTCTCAGGAGATGTGGACGTGCCGTTTGAGCTCTCTGAACGCGTGCGTTTAGATGTTGGTGGAGCCGTGGATACGGTGTTTTTCTGTAGTTTACCCATCACAATGTTGTCAAAACACTCATCCACATAACTCTCCAGACTGTCCAAGGTCTCCTCGTCCAGTTTGTTTTATTGAACAATAGGTAGAGGTTAATATTAACAATATTTTTTATGTTTGATTTAATATATTTGCTTGTTTTACCTGAGTTGAATCGTATGTTTGATTTACCTGTATCCTGTTACTTACGCATCACAGCTCTCACATGATCTCAGTCGCTCATCACCAGGTGCAAATGAAAATGGCTCTGTTCTACATCTAGCCAGGGTTCATCAAGGGGTGTATGTTTTATCCATCATGAGATGCATTCTAGTCTGTTAGCTAGAAAGTAATAATAGAAGTTGGGTAGTTCTAGTCCTCCTTTATCTTTGGTCTTCTGTAGTGCAGAGATGGGGACTCGAGTTTGGGACTCGGACTCGAGTCGCACTTAAGTCGCAAAAACAGAGACTTCAGACTCGACTCGGACTTGCATTCACTTGCATTCAAAAGACTTCCAACTCGACTCGGACTTGCATTCAAAAGACTTCCAACTCGACTCGGACTCGCCATTTGAGACTCGTGAGCATCGAGAATTGTTCTGAACCGGGACTAACTGTGCGGTTTTCCCGAAATCGTTCAAAATATTAATTTGCGATTCCTATGTTCGATGCTAGTTAGCCAACCGGAAGTAGCCGCCACCGAAAACCAACGAAGAAGAATCCACCGGAAGTGTGCATCTGCTATCGATAGCGTACTAATTTAATAAAATGACCAGTCAGGTCAGTGCAGCACTTGCAATAATTTTCTATCATGCAAAGGAGGGTGGAGAAGTAAAATAGTGTCCCGTCTTTGACGCACTCCACCGGATTATTTTTGCTTCGTATCCGACCGGAAGTACAGAGTAGTCCGTCTGCAAAACGCTCCGCCGAACTTTTCGCTAATCGCTACCTCTTCGACTCCATCAGGTAAATAAATAAACTATGAACTACATCTCATACCAACATTAAGGCAGCTAATAAGTTATACTCCGCTTAAAGCGGTAAGTCAGCTCAAATACAAACACGATGCTAACGTTAGCTTGTATTTTTCCTTAGACAAACGACCTGAAATGGCTTCACAGTGTTCAGTTCACCAGTGACTGTCCAAGGTAAAAACGTCAGTGTTAACTGAATGAAGAGTGCCACAGAACAGTTACAGCATATGTTGTGAAAAGGTTGCATCCCTTTTCAGATGTGGATTCAATTCAACCATGGACTGCACTTACATTGCACTCAAATCCAACACTTATTAACATTCTTAATTCATTTAAAGTTCTCTGTGTCTTTTAAAATGTTTTAATGTCTCTAGTTTTCATTATTATATAATTTCTGTTTATGTTCTCTTTCATTCCATTATGAGTGAATGTCACAGTTTGAAGAATTATTGAATAGGTTAGTTAGGCAATAACAACAGAGCTAATAATTGTATACATTCTCAGTCTTAAAAATGATTTAATAATCTCTTTTTACTGATAATACTGATAAACCTGTTGTTTGTTTAGGAACCTCCCTGCAGTCTGTCCAGAAAGTCTCCACTGGAGGAGCGTTTTGCTGAGGAAAGGGCACAACATAATTTCACAGCTCCATGTCCATGAAGAAACAAATGGAGAGAGGGCTGCAGATACCAGGACATCCCACCAGCTGTTCTGTCTGAAGATCCTGCTGCTGTGGTGGAACCAGGTTAGCCCATCAGTGGGAGCTCAGTAACATGACTGCAGCATCAGACACTGGACAATATTATTTGTACTGTATAATAATAATAATACTGTATATGTTTGTGAGTCCTCCATGTTGGCTCTCTGCCCTGTGAGAAATTCATAGTAAATGTAACAAAAAGGAAAAAGTTCATAGCATTAAATTCAAACAGAAGTTCAAATTATTTCATCCTGAAATAACTCTGGCTAACTACTGTAGCTTTTTTATAACATGGAGTTAAACTCAAAGCAGTCTCCTCAGATAAATAGTGTTACCATTATTTTTATATTAAAGTTTCTGTTAACTTATTATTTTTACATTTGATTGTTTCTGTTCAGTGCCCTGAGACAACTTGTGACTTGGAGCTATACAGTATAAATAAACTGAACTGAATTGAATTGAGGAGAGACATTTAATGTAATGTTTTGGCCTCTACATTCAGATAAAAATAAGCTGTAACGTGTAGTCACTGCCTAAAAGGTTGTTAGCAGCTGCTACAAACAAGCTTAGCGTCAGTGTGTTAATCTAATGTTAACCTGGATATTTTTAAAAGGAGAGACATTTAATGTCCATTGTTTGCGAATGAATAGCATACATTCATTCACGGTGTCACTCAAATATTAGGGACTTGACTTGGACTTGACTTGGACTTGAGATCAGAGACTTGAGACTTGACTTGGACTTGAGATCAATGACTTGAGACTTGACTTGGACTTGACCTGGACATGAGATCAGAGACTTGAGACTTGACTTGGACTTGAGATCAGAGACTTGAGACTTGACTTGGACTTGCAAAAAATGACTTGTGAGCATCTCTGCTGTAGTGTTTTTAATCTAATACGTGGGGGGTTATTGTTCCAGAGGAATTTAGAGATGGAGGAGTCCAGGGAGCTAAACCAGTCAGATGATGGCTTATTTAGACCAATTGTTAGCATGATTAACCCTGTCACATACAATGTTTCCAAATATCTGGCGTCATGTACTAATCCCTTTAGTTGGCAGCTCAGGACATCACGTAAAAAACACCATGGACTTTGTGGATAAGGTGAGGGATGTCATCATGGAGAATGATGAAACAATGGTCTCTTTTGATGTCACATCACTCTTTACATGCATTCTTGTTGATGAGGCAGTGGAGGTGGTCAGTTTAAGGTTAAAATTAGACACCACTCTGGGATCAAGAATAGAAATTAGTGTTGTTTGCCTCAAATAAAATAACAAAGAAATTTTCACAGTCACTGTTCATTTTTTTAAAGGGTTTTAACTTCTCACCCTGGTGTTTCTGTTTACAGTTATCATGGGAAGAATCATTATAGAATTACTTTTATATTAATTTTGCTTTCTTTGCTAAACTGGGGGAAGTTCACTTAGAAAAAAGGGATGGGGGGATTTTATTTTCAATTTCCTGGCCTTATTGCTGGGCAAATCTTTCTTTATTCCTCCTCTCCATTGAGACGGTTGCTTTATTAATAGACTCGCTGGAAATAGACCTTGCCTCTCAGAGGATACTTCTCAAGAGAGGGCCCGGACCAATGGCCACATTTTCCAG
>JBBPBX010048889.1:10150-25572 GCA_038048925.1 Garcialebias charrua
GTAAAAGTGTCATTCCTTGAAGGAATGCATGTTGCCTCACACTGCACCCCACAGTTTCAAACAAAAAAAGTTGCACAATCTCTTGGATCTCAGTGTATTTGTTCAGGATCAGTCTCAGCAACTACCACACCAAACATCAGCTCAGTTTTGGTAAAACTGACTGTTATATCTATTTGTTTGTTGTTTGAGGTCACTTGGCTGTGGCAGCCATAGTGAACTGGACTGACTTCAATTCTTTTTCAGTAATTACTTTCTGAGTTCATTAAAATCAGTGCAGTCGTTCATGAGATATTTTACTAACAGACAGACAAGAGACTGCCATCACAAGCAATTCACATGATTATCCTTCTCTCATAGAGTTGAAAGACTAACATTTAATACCTGCCTGTGAAGCAGTAATGGCTTCTTGTCATTTGTGATATTGCAGAACACTGTAAATACAACACAGAACGTTTGCTGTAAATAATGAACATACGGTCAGACGCACATTACAGTTGTTTGTTAGGGGCGTGCACATTGTTAAAAAGGCCCGTCCAGCACAGTATGTTTAATTTATTCCATAAAGTCAGCACATCTGCCAGCATGAGGCTCCGAGACTAATTATAAAGATTAAAGTCACTTAACAAGCATTGTTAAAAAAATAAAATCAGGCACTAAACTGAACAGAGTGGCCCATTACTGTTCATTTCTGTTAAACTCAAATTTATTATTCTGTTTTAAATTAGGACACCCCCCCCCCTGCCTAATTCAAATCCAATAAATGAAATAAAATAACCTGCACACCGACTGAGAGGTTCAACTCCAACAGAACTTCCAGTCTGAGCCCTCTTGTCTCTCACATAAACCTTTCTGGGAGTGGTTTTGATATAAATGTGTTCATTTTTTATTATTTATTCTCTTTTCCCTACTTGGGTGTGGGGTGGATCATATCCCAGAATGCATTTTGACAAAGTGAAGAGGACTCCCCCGTACAGTTTGATAGTTTACTGTGGAGTTAAAGGTGGTGTGACATGATTTTAAAACATAGACATTTTAGAAAGAGGAGCTACTCGGCTTTGATTGTTTGTACACAGATGCTTCAAATAATTAACATGTAAAATATATATATTTTTAATGTAATAAAATAGTTTTAATAACGTAACTCTTGTGCGTTGCAGTCAAACGCCGACGCATTTTTATGACGCAATGGCGAGAACGCACCTTGTAAATAACCAATAGCAGTGAATATATAAACCGAGGAAATAAGCAATTTAAGTGAAGATTTGAGCGATTTGTCTTCAGTTTGGGAAGCCAAAGTTATTTCTAGTGATGAACAAGAAACAGCTGGTTCTACTTTTGGTCTGCAGCCGTATTTATTTGAGTCTTACCGTGCAGGGTGCGAGGGGGAGTCCGACATTTCAGATGAGCAATGTTTCGATGGTGAAGGGCTGGAACCCGATCGTAGTCGTCTACAGAGCTGGCGATGTTAGAACACCCAAATGCGATACAACGTACCGGCATTTTTTTTTTTTTTTTTTTCTTTCTTTCAGCTTCTCCCTGCGTTAGGGGTCACCACAGCGAACTAGTCGCATGAAGATTTGGCAATTGTTTTTACGCCGGATGCCCTTCCTGACACAACCACAGACCACCGAGCTACCACAGCCCTCTGTGTGGAGCAGAGAGCTGATATCTAGGGTTCCCGGGGGAGCAGATGGTGTGGGTTAAGGGCCTTGCTCAAGGGCCCAGAGTGGGGCAGATGAGGGTGGAGACAGGTGTGACCGCTTCACTTATCCCACCCACATTTTTGATGTTGTCGGTACCGGGGCTTGAACCTTCGACCTTCCAATCACAAGCGCACCGTTTAACCTCTGCGCCACCACTCCCACAACGTACCGGCATTTTTCAAGTTATACAAAAGAAAATGGGCGTTCTTGAAGACAATGACACTGCGTGCTAATAGCAGTGGCAGACTGAACTTCTTGTCTCTACGTCACAACGTCGCATATACCGGATGTCCCGTGACGAAACACTGCGCCAATTTTAAAATCACTTTTGAAACAAAATTTCATTGATTTATCATTTTGCTTGTAAAAACTAACATAGTTGAATGATACAACATATATATGTTGTGCCACTTTATGTATAGTTCCAAAATCCTGTCACACCACCTTTAACCTGTGAAGGTTCACAGCTGCGCTCGCACCTTTGGATTATTAACCGCTGCACCCCAGGGGCAGATCTTTGGACTGAGAATGAAACGAACCGCAGCTGAAAGCCACGAGATTTAAAGAGTTTATTTCCAAGAAATGAGCTTCACAGCCTCCGTCAGTTTGGAGTTTGTTTCTTTCAGATGTTTTGTTTTGTGTGTTTCTGAATGGAAAGCAAACTCTGATTTGTCTCGGATCATCTCATTGTCGCGTTTCTTCCTCAGGTCCAGTGGAGCACGTCCAGCTTCTTGCTCCGTTCGTGATCGTCACACACAAGCAGGTGAACATCTCCGCAGCGGTCTTACCCAGCCAGCCACGCACCGTCACCTACTTCTGGTGGCTGGGCAACAACACCGAGGTACGCTGGGGACGATTCTCAGGAGGTGGAGGAATCTAAAGCTACAGGAATTTGTTTTGTTTCCAGAAAATGTTTCACTCCTCAGAAGTTTATCAAACTGTTTGCAGAGTTTTTCCAAAGCACACACACACACACACACACACACACACACACACACACAAGTGCAGACAGAAACATTGTTACATTTTCACCTTCAGCAGCTGCAGTAACAAAACAAAAAAAAAGCTCAATTCCCTTGAGTTCAGTTTGTGGAAGTTTCTGTGTAGAGACATGACTAACCAATGAACCACTGTGCCGCTTAAAAAGTTGTAAACATTTTTCCAACAAATTTGTCAGGTCCTCTGGACGTTTTCTTTTTTTTCTTTTTAGAAGTTTCGTCCTTCATCCAAAGGACTTCATCAGTCCGAGGAGTCACAACAAACAGTCCCACAATCAGCACACTTACATAGTGTGGCCCGACCAGTTGGCTGGAGATAAGAGGGTTTCTGGGGCCCGCCCTCTCCCCTGATGACTCCTCTGAGGCAACCACAGCCAAAGTGGTTCAAAACATCAAAGTTCATGCTCAATAATCCAGATTCAAATGCAACAATGTTCAGTCAGTTCATCTGGATGGTTTCTTTTATGTTCAGAATCAGAATAATCTTTATTGACATTGCACCGAGGTACAACGGGAATATGTACACACAGTCATCCGAAAGAGGGACTAAGTGTACGAAGCTGCAGCTGATTATCAGCACGGCCATCTTATTGCTTATCAGAATAATAATCTTAGATATGAAAAGGGGAAGAACCATGAGGGTAGATAGTGGGATTACAAAAAAGATATTTCATGTCTTGTCTATTAGGACTCGATTTGAGACATAAAAAAACTCTACCAGCAAGCATTTTGTCCAAAGGACTTCATCAGTCCGATGAGCCACAACAAACTCAGTTCCATAAGTAGCACCCTCTCATAGTGGGCCAACTAGTTTGCTGATCATAAGATGGTTTCTGGGGTCCACCCTCTCCCCCGTTGACTCCTCTGAGGCAGCCATAGCCTCCTTGAACTGATGAAGTCCTTTGGATGAAGGACAAAATGTAAAAAAATAAAAAAAAGAAACCATCCAGATGACCTGACTGAACTTTGTTGGATATTTTTACCTGGATGGTTGAGCATGAACTTTGATGTAAACATTTGTTGTTGACAAAAGTGTGCTGGATAACTTTGATGCTGGTCATCTTTAAATTTGTTAGAAATATTTTATTACCATTGATCAATAAAAATGTCAGCATCTGCCATGACATCCAGGTAAATCTGACCAAGTGAGGCAAATTTACAGAGGAAGTTCGTTAAAAACTGTCAAGAAGACATCAGAAAGTTAGTAGTTTTCCTGATAAAATGGTTATCCAAAGATTAACTTCTTTGGGAAAAAATCAACACAAACTCAACATCATGAATCTTTATGAACATTCAGCTCAATGGATTTGTCCAAACGGACCCTGAAAGAGAACAGAGAGCTGCAGACTTTACCTGCAGAGATCCTCAGTTTCACTTTCTTTACTCTCAAATTTGTACACAGTCCCCCAAATCTACAAACATTTCTCTCTCAATATTTAACTTTTAAGTAAGTAAGTAAGTAAGTAAGTAAGTAAGTAAGTAAGTAAGTAAGCTTTATTTATATAGCACATTCCACAGACATGAGAGTCACAAAGTGCTTTAAAAAAAGGAAAAATAAAATCATAAAATCACAGAAGTACTATACAAAAAGGTAAAACATAACAAACTCTAAAATCAATGTACAAAATTAACCAAAAGCCAGTCTGAAGAGATAAGTCTTAAGACTGTTTTTTAAATGCATCTGTTGACTCGGAGCAGTGCATTGTTAGAGGGAGAGCGTTCCAGAGCCTCTGAGCCACCACCTGAAATGCTCTATCACCATGAGTTTTAAAATGAGTTCTAGGAACTGTCAGCAGTAGCTGATTGGAAGACCACAGAGTTCTAGATAGACAAAGAGGCTTCAAAAGGTCCAATAAATATTTAGGAGTCTCACCATGTAGTGCTTTGAAAGTTAATAATAAAATTTTAAAATGAGCCCTAAATTGAACAGGGAGCCATTGTAGAGAGGCCAGAACCGGAGTGATATGAGCTGTTCTGTGGGTTCTAGTCTAAAGCCTGGCTGCAGCGATTTTCACAGATTGAAGGGAAGCTATGGATGATTTACTAATCCCCACTAAAAGGCTGTTACAATAGTCTAAACGAGAAGAAATAAAAGCATGAACAATCATTTCTAATTCCTTCTGTGATACAATAGCTCGTAGCTTCGAAATATTCCTTAAAGTGCGACTAAACCCAAAATTAACTTTTTTTTAGCTGATAAACTCCCTAGAATGTGTTTAAAATATTATCTAGCACTATGGCTGTGTTTATTTTCACATAATTGTGCATATCTGTGTAAATTGGCAATATTTGGCAATATTTGGTCTAAAACTGTGTTTACGGTAGTCCTTTGGGTTGAACAGAGGTTATTGCACCTTAATTTTCATATTGGTCAGGACTGTTCACTCTGATGTGTCTTGTACACTCTGATGTCACACAGGTGGTTCAAGCAGAGCCAATCCCCTGCAGAGATGAGAAGTGCATACCTTATATGGAAATGCTGCATTTCACTCCTGACAAGCGGTTTTATTTTTCTTTTCATTTTCATTTTTTTAGGCCTTTGGTTTTGGATGGAATGGGTGGAATAGATAAATACATCTACATGTTTATTCTTTGTTGTTGCTTGGTGTATGTTGTTGGCTAGAGGTTTAATTTGTTTTAGGTTGTTGCAGGTGGAGGCGTGAACAAAAGCACAACTCTACCTCCACCCCTCCTTGTCTCTCGACACGCCCATTTTCAGGGAGATTTTGGAAGGAGGAGTTACCGATCCACAGGGTGTGGAGTTGCTCTTCCACACCCTGTGGATCGGTAAGAGAGATAAGAGATAAGAGATAAGAGAGAGATAAGAGATTTATTGATTAACATTGCACCAATTAATTAATACAACGTGATTATGTAAGCACAGTCATCCAGAAGAGGGAGAAGTATGCTAAGCTGCAGCATTTCCAAACACATGACATGTGTACCACATGTTCTTCTGCGCGGCCGCGCTCATCCGTCTCCAGATGAAGGTCAACAGATATGGAAAAAGGAGAAACACAATAGGTATCATTTGTGATATTCAAAAAAGAGTCTATCAAAGATTGTCTTAAGACACTCTATGATAAAGTCCCAAAAACTCTATCAGCAAAAGCACATTCAGACAAGACATTGTTGCAGATTTGACGACATGCAAGGAGATCAAGAGTCTGTGAGCAACATTCAGATAGCACAGTTCAGCAGTTGTCTCAGCTCGGCGCCTCCGAGCCACACACAGAGATCTCTGGGGGGGGGTCAGCAGTGTCTCTCAGCTACACTCCAGGAGAGGAGTTCCCAGACACAGCCTTCTTGTTTTCCAAGGTCGTGCAGAAACTAGACTAGATAGTTATTGTTTATCTTCAATCCAGGCCACAGTGTTCTTTTGATTGCAGCCTTCCAGAGTCCAGGTGCTGTTCAGGTCCAAAATCGCCGAATCAAATGAGTTTCCGAAGCTACGAACCCCCATCCGTGCCCTGATTAATGCCGGGCGGCTGTAAACGAGTCCCAAAACGCACAGCAGATCCACGGTGGTCTACCGCCGCTCCCATAGTGCGGTTCAGCTCGTACAACAGCTGGGTTGAGGAGCTCACGGCCCGGGTCAGAGTCTCTTGCTGATCAGGAAGTTTGGCCAGTGCGCCGATAGCTGCCGCAGTCTTCCTGATCTTCCAGTAACAGACAGCTCCGCTCACGCCAAAAAACAGAGCAGCTGCCACCAATATTCCAATAATCCACAAATCTTCCACGTCTTCGACAGACAAGACGGTCAAACACATTGGCTGCCACTGTCCCCACGAGTCCATCATGTATCCGACAGCGTGCGTGTCAGAGGGGCAAACCGCTTCTCCTGGCCCGGTTCGCTTCGTGGAAAAAATCTTATCTATAGATGAAACAGCCCAATTTATTAAATCCATCGCAAATTGGTTCGAGTGAGCGCTGAAGAATCACGGACGAGACAAAAAGCAAGCAGGGAGGAGGAAAACTTAGGGAGGGAAGGAGCAAAAAGATATGCGACTTGCTCTGTCGTAACTGCGGTAACTCCTCCTTCCAAAATCTCCCTGAAAATGGGCGTGTCGAGAGACAAGGAGGGGTGGAGGTAGAGTTGTGCTTTTGTTCACGCCTCCACCTGCAACAACCTAAAACAAATTAAACCTCTAGCCAACAACATACACCAAGCAACAACAAAGAATAAACATGTAGATGTATTTATCCATTCCACCCATTCCATCCAAAACCAAAGGCCTAAAAAATGAAAATGAAAAGAAAAAAAAACCGCTTGTCAGGAGTGAAATGTAGCACTTCCATATAAGGTATGCACAGCTGCAGGACCTTCTCATCTCTGCAGGGGATTGGCTCTGCTTGAACCACCTTTGTGACATCAGAGTGTACAAGACACATCAGAGTGAACAGTCCTGACCAATATGAAAATTAAGGTGCAATAACCTCTGTTCAACCCAAAGGACTACCGTAAACACGTTTTTAGGCCAAAATATTGCCAATTAGCCGATTTACACAGATACGCACAATTATATGAAACTAAACACAGCCATAGTGCTAGATAACATTTTGAACACATTCTAGGGAGTTTATCAGCTAAAAAAAGTTAATTTTGGGTTTAGTTCCTCTTTAAATGATAAAAACAGTTGCAAACTAACAATTTGCAGAGAACTGTAAAAGAGTACACCCAGATATCTGAGGCTATTTTTGTTCGCAAGGTTTAAGAACCCATGATGCTTCTTGATTTCCATGATTTTATCATCCGGAGCAACGATAAGCGTTTCAGTCTTGTTAGCATTTAACTGCAAGTGGTTGTCATTAAGCCATATCTTAATGGCAGATAGACAGTTACTGAGTTCAGTCAATTTATAGAATTCAGACAATCGAAATGAACAATATATTTTACACTTTGCAATCATTGTGGAAGGGTTCAGGATAGGAGTTTAAAAATGGGTTGAGGTAGAAAAAATAAATAAAACAAAAACATTCCAAACTGGAAATGCCACCATTCTTGCAACTCCTATTCTTCATGTGTAGCAAAACGTTCAGCACCCCAGTGTTTGTTAGGGTTTGATCACTAACGTCTTAAAAGTTGTAGGTCTGAACACAAATGTTTCTACCTTCTAAAGAAGCGGACTGGAGACATTTAAAAAAATGTCTAGAATCAAGTTTTTTTAAAGTACTTTTTACTTTGGAAATGTTCTCAAGCAAAGCCTAAAGTCGTTGATGTGTGCTCAGAGTCAAAGTGAGACTTTAGAGCAAAGAGAAGACCCATCAAACATTCAGGTTTAAACATTCAGGATTGTTGGAAAAGTTTTTGACCTTCTCAAAATTCAATGCATGAAATTAATTTCCCATGTGAGGCAGTTAAAGAAAAGTTGTACGCACGATTTGGAACATATTTTGAAATGCTCAGTTGCTTCCTGTCCAAAGATTTACAGATTTAACTTATAAACTGCCCTATAAACACAAATGTCTCACCATTTCAAACAATCAGCTTTGACACAAGTGCACACACATTTCTGTTACCTGTTTACTGGCCTCATGCTCGGCTCTCCATCTGAATGATGAAGAACAGAACGGCTGGGCCACAAGCAAAAGAAGGTGATGTTATATTTTTTAAATTTGTGCCTGCAGCCAGTGATAACTCTGGATGGGAGCATCTCGCACTCCTTCATGATTGAAGGAATACACACCATCACCGTCCAAGTGTCTGCAGGGAACACCATCCTACAGGACACCAAGACCATCGCCGTCAAAGGTCAGCATTCACTTTTTGCATTGAACTTAACTGTGGTTGAAAATCCCTTAGCAAAGTCAAGGTCAAGAGCTCCAGATCTTTTTCAAGGTGTTCCAAGAAACAGGAACCGAGTAAGGGAAGGCCCTTTTGCCAAATTCAATCCGCACTGATGAAACATTGCAGGTAATGATGTCTTGGGAGCGCATTCTGTCGCTACATTGAAGACGTGACATGTAGGAGGAGATGTATGAAGGCAACTAACCAATAAGTGATTTAAATATGAAAATGTACCAGCGTGAGAGTCTCCATGAAGTTAATGAAGACCAGTTAACCAATGAATATAGGGTGCAGTGATGGGTATGGTAGTTACAGCCAGTTATGAATCGTAACACACCATGATAGACAGCATCCAATATCTGCAGGGTGCTTGCAGGAGTATTAATTTAAATAATCTCACCAAAGTCAATGGACGGAAGGAAAGTAGCAGTTGCAAGGTGTTTTCTAGCATTCAGAGTTGGACAGGATCTATTTCTGAAAAATAAACACAGTTTTACTTTCAGTTTCTTTACCATGTTTTCAACGTGAGGCTTAAAGAGATGTGCATCGACCAAAAAAGACAGCTTTGATTAAAATCACCAATGATCTCCTGGTTGCAGCCGACTCTGGACTTTTGTCAATTCTCATTCTCCTTGACCTGAGTGCAGCATTTGATACCATGTTGTACAATATTCTTCTCGATATATTATGTTCCATTGGTTTTTCTGGCATTACTATAAATTGGATTCAATCTTATCTCTCTGACCATCAACACTTTGTCCAATTTAAGAATTTCAAGTCACAGTCCTCCACAGTTATTTCAGGTATGCCACAGGGTTCTGTTCTCAGTCCTCTCCTGTTTATCATGTATCTTTTTCCACTTGACCTTATCTTCAAAGAAATTATCAATTTTCACTTATATGCAGATGACACCCAGCTCTACTTCTTCACCAAGTCCAACACCACCCTTCCACCATCCTTCCTTTTGGACTGCCTCTGTGAAATCAAATTATGTTTTAATAAGAACTTTCTTAAACTGAACTCAAATAAAACAGAATTCCTCCTTGTTGGCACCGAGTCTACCCTATCCAAATGCAATATGTTCACAATTAAAGTTGACGATTTCACAGTTTCTCCCTCCCCTGCAGCTTAGCATCTGGGTGTCATCAATAGCACTTTATCTTTTGCATCTCATGTCAGTAACATTACACAGTCTGCATATTTTCATTTTCAAAACATCAACTGTCTCCGTGCATTTCTTACCCCCCACCAGCACAGCCATCCTTATCAATGTTCTAGTCACCTCTCAACTAGATTACTGTAACTCCTTCCTCTCAGGTCTTCCTCTCAAAATCATCCATAAACTTCAGCTTGTTCAAAGCACAGCTGCCCTGATCATCACTAGAACTATGTCGAAGGAACACAACACCCCATCCTTAAACATCGTCACTGGTTACCCATAAAATATTGCATCGACTTCAAGATTCTCCTCCTCACTTTTAAAGCTCTCCATAACTTGGCACCGCTGTACCTCACTGATATTCTTTGCTATTACACACACGCCAGAAGTCTTCGCTACTCCCTATCCATCTCTCTTATAATACCTCTTGCCCGCATGACAACCATGGGATCCAGAGCCTTCTCCCGCAAAGCCCCTCATCTCTGGAACTCTCTTCCACCGCACATCCATAATTCTGATTCTCTGCCCTCATTTAAATCTAAACTTAAAACTCACTTTTTCAAATGTGCTAATTCTGTTTAATGTCATTATGTATTGTATCATTATTTGCATTTGATTTTATTGATATCTGTTTTTATTTTTTATCTTTATATTTATTGTTCGGTGACCTTGAGTGATTTGAAAGGCGCCTTCAAATAAAATGTTTTATTATTATTATTATTATTGTTGTTGTTGTTGTTGTTGTTGTTGTTGTTGTTGTTGTTGTTGTTGTTAATATTATTATTATTATTAAAATTCCCAAAGTATTTGAAGGATTTGACAATCACAAACTCAATAGGAACACCACCACCCTGAGGCTGTCAGACTCATGAATAAATAAATAATAATAGACACTGCAAAATGTCACATCATGCTGATGCTGATCTGTTTCTTGTTGCTGCGTTCATCTGTGACCATCTGCTCATGTTCGTGCTGCTGTTTATAATGATGTTTTTCTACTACATTAGGGCTTAGTGTATTACTAGCTGATGTCTCTCTTAGTTAATCCTAGATGTTATTATTGTTTTTCTCTTGCATTTGTTGTTGGATGTAACTGGGACCCTGTGTACATAATCTCGTTTTCAACACATGTACTACATGCAGTGCAAATGACAATAAATTCTCTCTGACTCTGACTGATTTGTAGAAAGGGTAGAAGGAAGGACTGCTGGTACTGACTTCCTGTTTAAAAACAACCTCCCTTTGGTTTTATCAACATTTGGCACAAGTTTGAGACGGAACAAATCTGACTGGATGATATCAAAAGCGAATTGCAAAAGCTGGAAACATTAGCAACTGTTTTAGCTTAACAATAAACAACTGTGTCATCAGTATAAAAATGTAAGGATGCATCAGGTATAATCTAACCTACAATATTTATGTAGATTGTGAAGAGGGTGGGACCTAAGACTTAGCCTTGTGGTACACCATTGTTGACAGTTAAAGCTCCCCTGACATCATCTTTGAACTTTCCATAAAATGGCACAATATATATATATATTTTAAAGGGGACCAAATGTAGGATATATAATTTTTTGTGGTTTATTTGTGGGCTATCCAGACCATTTTCAGTCAATTTTATACACAAAATAATGCTTGGATAATAAAATATCCCCTTTCTAATTCTGCCAAATTTCACTTCCGTTCTAAACGACCGGTTTATGAATAATGAGGTCTGAAAGCCACGCCCTACAAAGACCTATTTACATTAACTACGCCCTCTGTAACAGCCAGTATCTCTAATATGTTGTTATTTTAAAATTAGCTCTTTTTTATTACTCATTTGACTTACTGTTAGTGCTAGTAGCTTAAGATAACTTACCAAAAGCCCTCTGCGCGCGCCGCCATTTGCAGCTCCTTTTTTTAGCATTAGCCTCGAATAGCTTTTCCTCCTCCGAGCGGGCGGTGTTAGCTCCGCTCGTTGCATGCGGCGCTTTTGGGAGCGTGCTTCAGTCCACACACACAAAGTTCACAGAATGTCTCGCTCCAGTTAATTTATCCGCATGAGGCAACCTTTGACCGGACCCCCGGACCTCAAAAGTCAGTAGCTCCNGCCTCGAATAGCTTTTCCTCCTCCGAGCGGGCGGTGTTAGCTCCGCTCGTTGCATGCGGCGCTTTTGGGAGCGTGCTTCAGTCCACACACACAAAGTTCACAGAATGTCTCGCTCCAGTTAATTTATCCGCATGAGGCAACCTTTGACCGGACCCCCGGACCTCAAAAGTCAGTAGCTCCCAACAACTCCCGCACGCAAATGGTGTCTTCGCCGGCGGTCTGCAAAACAAAAGGCTTAAAAAAAAAAAAAAGAGATGCCGCGACCGGGAGGCGAACCCGTGTCCTTCGGATTACGAGTCCGGTTCACTACCTCTGAGCCAACCGGGTAGTTATGCAAAAAGCAGTCTTTCATCGTATAAGAAATAATCACAACCACCTACATTTAGAACGCTGAAGTTTTGATTAGATTTTGATGAAGTGAAAGGTATTCTTAAAATAAATAAGTTGCTAATCTGAAAATATATCGATCAGTGGTGCTTGATGGTACAGACTGTCGCCCCGCGAGAGTCACACAGTGTGTGACTCTCGCGGGGCGACAGTCTGTACCATGTACCATGTGTACCATGTGTTCATTCATTCTGCCGGCTGCGCGTTGGGAGTGATATTACACTAAATATTGAACTAAAACGTAAAAATAACAAATATAAAGTATTATTATGTCGATGTATATATCTAGTCTCACCCCGATTTCTCCGAAAGAAAAGGCTTTAAAAAAAAGGGGGAAAAAAAGATGCCGTAAACAGGATGTGATCTCCACTCTCCTGCATGACGCTTAAGTGTCATAACCGCTCAACCAAACTGACAGTTGTGAAAAAGTAGTCCTTCATCATATAAGAAACAAGTCCAAACCGCGAGAGTGTGTGTGCACAGTTTCAACGAGACAGAGTTCATTCAAACAAGGTAATAAAACATTCTGGTTTTACTCGAGATGTGCTGCATGGCTGGAGCAGGGCAAACCCCTAGCCCCCCGGGGGCTAAATAAATGAATAAATAAATAAATAAATGACCGCCAGGTCAGCTCCTAAACCGCTAGGCAACCGTGACATCTTTTATACTCAAGTGGGTGGAGCATCACCAGGGGTTGCTAGGTGAGGGGCTGGACTCAGGTTTGAGGTGATTGGCTACGGTTTGTGACAAGTGTGAAACGGAGCGTTTTTAATCACAGACAAATAAATCTACTTAGAGTAAANTTCAAAATAAAAAAATTCAAAATATATATACTGTATATCTTTTTTTTTAATGGGAGGCGTGTCGTAACCGTGAAACGTCATAAGTCGAGACCGTCGTAAGTCGAGGACTACCTGTACTCCATAGTGGGGGGAAAAAACAACTGTTTGCTAGGGCTAAGATGGCCTCCCCCTTGTCAACCCCTCCGTATTTTTTTTCTTTTTCACCCACTATGGAGTATGCTGTTTGTGGGAATATGTTTATTTGATGGCTCCTCAGATTGAAGAAGTCCTTTGGATGAAGGACGAAACGTCTCAGCTGACTGAACATTTGTTGGATTTTTTACCTGGATTATTGAGCATCAACTTTGGTGAACAGCTTCACTTCTTTTCTGTGTGTGTTTCTTATTTTATGGCACATTTTCTTCTGAACTCTTAATTTTTAAACATATTTTTCTGCCTTTTTTCCTTCTTTTATTGAAATTATAATGAAATATGGTACTGAGAAGATTTTACTTTGTTCCAGTTCTGCACATTTTTGGGGGGAAATAACTTTTTTTTTTTTTAAGGATTATAAGCTACATTTTAAAACGAGTTTCACAAACAGATGAGAACGCTCACACTGGTTCTAAATGATGGAGTTAGAGACGTTGATTTTCTGCTCTAAATGATAAATAAATGGCTTAGAAATGGGACCGTTTGATTCAAACGTGCACGAGATTGTGAAAGCAAAACCTGCAGGAACATTTTCAAACCGATATTTTGCAGCTGTATGAGAATTTTGGTTTCACTAATCAGTGGAGCTTGTTAAAATGAGCCGACAGCAGAAGAACTCAGCATGGAGCATAAAAACAGAACAATCCACACTGTACCCTGACAGGCCTGCTCCTTTACATTACGGCTCCCACCTACACTTGACTGCTGTGACTGTGTTCAAAGCACAAACGTCTGTCTTCTCTGTTGTGTCGCCGCGCAGGTATCTCATTAAGAAAGAGAAATGTGAGCAGGAATAAGAAATAGCTGCAGTTTAATAAGCAGCTCTTCGTTGTTCATTTGCTGGGTTATTTTGGGGTTGCACCGAGTTTCAGTGCAGCAAGAAGCTCCACGTTCAACGGCTCTGCTTCTGATTAAAACACTTAGAGTTTCAAAACAAGCTGCAATCAACGGCTTTCTAAATAAAACAAAAAATAAAACAGTCATAATTAAATTGTGTTGTCACCCTTATTTTATTTGGTAATGTTCATCACTCTTCCATTAAAGGCCGGTAATTATCTTAAAAACGGTGAAGGTAAAATGGCAGCTCTGGTTTGATACAATATAAACATTATCATTAAACTGTTGTGGAGTAAATAAAAACAGAAAATCTTTAGTTTATAAAAGTGTTGTTGACTAAAAAGATTTTCAGAGTTCGCCCGTACGGATCAGAATATCAAAAATCCAGGAGGACCTGCAGAAACCAGTTCTAAATAAAGGGAAGCGAAGTCTGAGATTGTCATCATTGTATGTTCCCATACAACGGCAAAATTAGTTCCCTGCATTTAACCCATCGCACCTGGGATTAGAGCTGCCATTTCTAACCCAAACCCAAAACCTGCCCGGACCGACACCAATCCGGGCTGGGCCAGTCTCGGGCTTTGATGCGGTTTTACGAATCATGCAGCACAAAAAAAACAACAACAACTAAGAATGTGCACTATAAAATCGTGTTAATCTACTTGTAGAGGAGGAAGAGTACGTTTATATGTTGAGAGGAGGAAGCAAGAAAGAAGAGTCCGGGCCAGGCTGGATTTATTAGGCCTGAATGCAACTGTACCTGGGACACAGCATGGTGGAGCAGTGGGCAGCTATGTAAGCACCTGAGGAGTATTTGTGCACAAATGAGCACACCTGTGTGTCCTACTCTAAGCTTCTGCCGAGATCAGACGCTCCTCCTCTCCCTCTTCGCTTCGCTTCGCTTTGCTGCTCTGTCTGTCTGTGAAACTGCTTCTGGGCCTCTCTTGCATATCTTCCAAACAAAAAAAAAACAAAAAATCAATGGATTTATTCGGCCAGTTGGTCCCTCTACACAATTTGATAACATTTCTTCAAAGGCGAGCCGATTGTCATGTTGGCAAGCACGCAGCTGGATATCTCATCGACTACGTTCTCCTACATTCAATTTCCTCGAACATTATTACTGAGAGAAATCTCTCACTCCTCCTAGTGTTGTCTCTTTCTCTCTTCCTTCTCAAGATTATTCCAAATTTCTGTCATGGTGCATTCTGCTCAGTTAATTAAAGGGGACTAACGTGCAGTGGCCTGTATCCTATTGACATCAAATCCATAACTTAACAAGAAAACATTTACATTAATTTGCCATTAATACCGTCTGTATAAACTTTTCATTTGCCTGCTAAGTATGTTGTTATGCAATAGCAATGAGACAAGAAGGCGAGGGGTCTATGAGGCAGACAAAAACACTGAAGCCAATGTTAATTAACTTAAATAAAAGTGCACCAGGCTGTGTCTTGGAAAAC
>JBBPBX010048890.1:0-25572 GCA_038048925.1 Garcialebias charrua
ATCCCACATTGACTAGGTCCTTTTGTGCATTTAACTGAACTCTTTCTTGAAATAAAGCAGGGTTATTCAACTACTGTACATTGTTAAAGGGGGCCACAGTTACTGACAGCCAAGAGCTCAGGGGCCAGACATCCAGCAATTATTGTCATTAAGTAAGTTTGTTTTAATGTTTAGTTTAGTTTTATTTAAAAATGAACCCATTGGTGGGCTGAACTGATCTCACCTGTGGACCTGAGTTGGACCCTGGGCCCCCAGTTTAATAGCACTGAAATAAAAACTAAAGAAAAACAGGTTTCTCTGTAGCATGTTTGTTCTTGAGAAGCATTCCTGACATACTAAAAACACTTTGGCACTTATAAGCTCAACTAAAGGCTTGCTGCTCGTTACCTTTCAGTGTTTGTAGCCAATGATTAGAAATTTAATTTAAGACAACAAATTACTCTCAATTGTATTTTATTTACATACTGGGCTTTAAAATGTCAAATTGACATTTGTCTTAAGTTGAAGTACTCTAAGAGTTCATGAAACTAAGATCATTGTTATCTATAACATATGCACAGCTACAGGATATTTGTAAAGCCACACGTTTTTCACATTTTGTTTTTACACCTGTGTTCATTTTTGTTCAGCACTCTACGTGCACAATCACTCAAACACACCGTGCTTTACAAGATTCCAGTCACATTTGAGACGAGTCTATTTTTAACTCTTTATGACGTCCTTTGTTCGAAACCTCCTCCATGCTCCTGATGGAGAAGGGATGACCTAGAAGAGTCAAAAGCACAGAGGTAATAGAAAGGAAAAAAAGAAAAGAAAAGTTGATTTTATGTTCAATACATTTTCATCATTATTTTCAGGTCAACATTTTGAAATAAAAAAGGCTGAATTGCTTTCTTTTAAAGAAAATTAAAGGGGACCTCAGATGCATTTTTTAAATTTTTATGTTATTTCTGTGTGCTATCTAGACCCTATTCCTTCAATTTAATGCACAAAATAATTCTTAGATAATCAATTATACCCTTTTTAATTCTGCCAGTTTTAACTTTCGTTTTGAACGACCGGTTTCTGATAGAAGTTCTGAAGTCCACGCCCTTCAAAGATCTGTTTACGCCCTCGTAACAGCCAGTATCTGTAATGTGTTGTTGTTTTAAAATTAGCTCTTTTTTTATTACTCATTTGACTTACTGTTAGTGCTAGCTTAAGATAACTTACCGAAACCCGTCTGAGCGCGCCGCAATGTGCTGCTCCTTTTAGCATGAGACCTGCCGAATCCGATGCTAATGTTAGCTTGTTCCTCTTCCGGTGTTCGCCAGCTCCGCTCGTTGCACGCGGAGACTTTGGGCGTTATCGCTGTTCCAGTCAAGACAACACAAAGTTCACCAAGTGTCTCCCGTAAATTAATCCGTAAGGAGAAGGTCCTCACTGCTGCGAGGCTGCTGCGAGGCTGCAGCAAGGCTGTACAGTTGAAGCTCCGCTCCATGGCGCCAGAAGAGGGTCCCGTCGCAACCGGTCTCTACGCCGGGGGTATGCTCGTTTAATTTTTGCCGGCGGCGCGTTGGGAGAGATCGCAAATACACTAAAAATTGAACTAAAAAACATAAAAATAACAATTATACTTTATTTATAAAGCCATTTAAAAAACCACAGCTGCAACAAAGTGCTGTACACATGAAATTAATAACATATAAACAAAAGATGAGATGAAATCATGAAAAACAACAGTCATGTGTTTAATACAGAAGTGGGTTGAGCCTAACCAGGTGAGGGGCTGGACTCAGGTTTGAGGTGGGTTGTCCTCGCGCCTGTGACGTCACAGGCGCGATTGACTTCCATTTTATTTCAAAAACGAACCGTTTTCATCACAGTAAAATAAATCTACTTAGAGTAAATAAACCACTGGGTGCATTTTTTTGGCCTTTGGACTGTTTTTTTATGAGGTAAATACCCAAAGTTGAGTAAAAAAACATTAAAAAGTGAATTTTGAATCTGTGGTCCCCTTTAAAAAAAAGAACAATATTGGAGAACAATTTCTGAAACCCAACTGCCTGAACATTGTGGATGTGTGGAGTTCATGCAGTGGATTAACAGAAAACTGTACCGCTCCCTAACAACAAGGACAGAACAGATCAAATGGCTGAAAATGGCACCAAAAAAAATCAGCTGCATGACAGGATCAGGAAGATATCTTGACAAAACTACAATTTGTTTTTTTTAAACTACTCTGTTGTTGGTTTTAAAAAAAAGTTATATGAGTGATTCTCAAAACAGTGTTCTTGTAGTTGTTATTTCTGTTGTACAACTCCATACATTTTACAAATAAGTTTGTAACTAATTACTTTAAACTATAATTAACTATAATTACTGATAATATTAATAATTATAATATTTACTTTATTTTTTATCACTTTGATAAAGATATCAATCTGAATGAGTCTTTTGTGAGAGGGGAATAGCGAGGGATTGGGGGTCTCAGATTGGCTAGGAAGTAAGAAAGGGGGCCTTTGAGGGAAATAGGTTGGGAACCACTGACCTAAAGCACCATTTTGATGTGAACAGAAGGCTGAAACAATACGTCTTTTGCATATCCACAAACACCATCCCTGCATGGAAGGTCTTTGTGTTTCTAAAAAACTGAGGTCATTCAAAGAACTATCTACAGCAGGTAAGATATTAACCATGCATAACCTTTCCATAGAACCTCACTTCAAAATACCTGATCAATCACTGTTTGTTTTTTTAAATTATATTTTTATTGTTGTTTTGCAGTTTAATCTAATAGTGAGGCTTTATTTAACTGCACAGTATGTTTTGAATTAGCTTTCCAAAGTGCAGACTTCTATACACATGCCAAGTCATGCCCCTCCAGATACCCTCTGGGACATTAAAGCATATTTACCTGAACTGCAGCCCTCTAAGTGCCCCGAATCATTCCCTGTGTCACAAGCAATCCACCAAGGCCACCGTGTATTTAATTAAAAAGACAAGGTTTACCCGAGAATATATCCCTTCAGCATTCCACATACATTTCAATGAGATGCATCTTATTTCTCTTGCAAAGGGAGAGTGATGGAATTTCAAATGGCAGCATAATTATGGTGTGCTTTTCCTTTCTGACAGAAAATCAGTAGCTGGTCCTGCAGGTGAAGTAAGCCTGGCTGACTTGAGCTTATTAGAGGCCATCAGGGGAGAGAATACACCTTTCAACAACATTGACGTGAACGCTCTGGAAAGGAGCCGTATTAGCATACACCCAAGAAATGGGTAGAGCCATGTATTTATTTGATGGAAACAGTTTAGAAGCAACAGTAAGATAAATATTGTTGCTTCTTTCACGCTAGAAATCCCTGAAAGCTTTAGTAAAATGTGCCTCACTTTGATAGTTCACTCACTCATTGTCTAACCAGCTCAGTCCGGTTCAAGGTTGCAGGCGGAGCTGGCGCCAAATCCCAGCAGTCATTGGGTGAGAGTTGGAGTACACCTTGGACATCAGCAACACAGACACATAACAAACAACCGTACACACCTAAACTCAGTTTAGCATTCCCAGTTCATCTAACATGGGAAAACCAGAATATCTGAAGAAAATTCATACAAGCATAGAGCATGCACAAACCCACCACAGAAATATAATCTATACTTAGGGTTCTAAATGTAACTACCGTACTTTGTGCCATATAAGTCACACCTTTTTGCATAAATTTGCAAGTCCTGCAACTTCTACACCAAAGTGACTAATTTATGTTTTTTCCCCATATTTATATTACAATTTTTGGCTGAGATCTGACGATTTCATTCATTGGCATAAAAAAGGAAGAACACTACCATGTTCAGCCACTAGAGGGCCCTCGAGTCATATGGCAAGCCAAGTGTCTCATTAATATGTTAAAGTGGCTATTAATGAGACACTTGGCTTGCCATACCAAGCCACCTTCATCTCACTCCAGAACTCCTGGAGCAAACGTCAAATCAGCTGAATTTAGCCGCGCCACCCAGGCGAAATGCAGCTGATTTGACTGTTAAAGTGAATTTATTAAGGAAAAGTTCAACTAAGACACACCTTTGCTATAATGTCAAGCAAACAAATTATTATTTTTAGGTGGTTATCTTGTTAAATTTGGACGAAATGCACAGCGAGTCGTCCCTCTGCATGCTCCAGCAGCCACAAATCTGTTTTTGAAATGCAGCTGATTTGACAGTCAAAGTGCATTTATTAAGGCAAAGTTAAACTGAGGCACACCTTTGTTATAATTTTGATCAAACAAATAATTGTTTTTAAGTGTTAATCTTGTTAAATACTTGTTAAAGCCCTCCTGTGCACGCTCCCGCAGCCGGCATTTGGCAGCCAATTAATTTTGGGCACAACACCGGCCTGTGTTTCCAGGTGGTCAGTGGTGACCAGCGGCGGCCGCCACTAGAGGGCGCTAGGGGCGCCGCCCCTCCTTGGAACTGCAGCTCTTCACCATATGAAGATTAATTTTTTTTTATTTAAAAATGAAATAATAAAATAAAAATATTTCAAAATGTATGCATATATGTTTTTAGTTGTGTAGGATAAATATTTTATGAGTAATGATGAGTTGTTTGTTTCAAAAAAATGTTTTCTGATTGTGACGTACTTCCGGTTCCCCGCTGGGCGCCGCCTACGGCTTTTCCATTTAATCTAATTATAACTAGCGCTAAGCGCATGCGCAGTTTATGTCCCATCTGTCCAAAATTATTGGACAGTTCAGGTCGCAGTTTTCGCCGCCCGGAGGCTTGGACTCGTCTCTTTTAATATTATAAAGATCACTGTGGATGGGATGCAATTGAAATAACCTGGATATTATTATTTATGTTGTATTAAGAAAGTTAAAATGTGATTACATATGTGTACACAAAGCACTTCAAGCAATGTGGAAAATGCTAAAAAAAATACATAATTAATGTGCCTTCTGTACTTTCTTAACAGAAAAAAAATCCATACAACACCTTCATCTCTAGACACCGGCAGTGACCAATCTACCACCTGTGTAACAGACAGGTGGTGTACAGAAGAAGATCCAAGATGTCTATGTAAATGCACACTACGTCCACTGCTATGCTCACCAGCTTAACCTCATCATGCAGCAGGTGACTTCCCATATCCCAAAAGTGAGTATTTTCACTTGTGGTGTTTTACTATTTTTAACACTGTATTGATCTGGAGAATGAAAACAAAGTCTCTTGCAAGTTACTAGCTTATTAACATTGAAACATTTAAGGTGCATTTATATGGTGAAATGTTATATATGCTAAGATGCATTAGGAGTCAACTCAGGACCTTTAATATTAGGAATATTTAAGAGAACTGTCTGGTACTAAAAAAATACAGTAGATTGATTCTATTTATTTGCTCTCTCCACTGCACACCTGTAGAAGGAGGTGAGGTCTGAACTTCTCAGACCAGCTCGTCTAAGCCGTCTGAGGAAGTAGAGTCTCTGATAAATTTTCTTGATCAGGCTGGTGGTGTTGTTGCTCCAGCTGAGGTTATCGTTCATGTGTACCGTACACCTAAGTACTTGTAGCTGGAGATCCACTGACACATGGCAGGAGAAACAGTGAGCTGGGAGAGTTTGGTGGAGAGAATGTCTGGGACAATAGTGTTAAATGCTGAATTAAAATCAAGAAACAGGATTCTTGCATAAGTCCCCGGGTGGTCTAGATGTTGCAGGATGAAATGCAGTCCCATGTTGACTGCATCATCCACTGACACAAATATGATGGCAGATTACCATTCATTGGATCAAAATTGATCATATCTAAACACACATGCAATCTTTAATAATTCCTATTAAAACCAATGACATATAGTCTAGAGGTCCAGAATTTTATTCGACAATGTAGACAGATAAATGGACCATCTGCTGAAATGGTGGGCTTGTCATTTCTTCGCCAGAGACTGTCCATGCTGAGAAAGCTCTCCAGAGGTCAATGAATAGTTCATCAATAATGAACTGTACAGACAGCGGCAACGCTGTTAGCTGTTAAAGCTGAATGTGGTAACACAAGGTCAGAACATCACTGAAACTCAGTTTTATATCGACAACCATTGCTTTTTATTTCATTGATGAAGAAGAGTTGTTTTATCATGACCTCTCAACCCCACTGGTCATGATTCCTCCTGCTGAACATGTTCCTGAGCTGAATCCATCTGGAGGAAGATTTGGAGTTCCAAGGCCCAGTAGAGACGTTACCAGATTTTACCATACCCTCACCGCATTCCACTGAATCACCTATAGTTGCTCCTGAGGCTAGTGATGGTTTAGAAGTTGAACAACCAATTCGTCAGTCTAGTCGACAACCAAAACCAATTAAGCGCCTTCAGTACGCTGCTTTAGGCAATCCATTAATTTCTGTAGTGCAAACTCTTTTGNGTCCAATGTAAAACGAACTTCACAGTGGTCCACATCCATCCAATGTTAATATGTCAAAGCTTAATAAAGAATGTTTTCGGGGGTGGGGGTGGGGTCGGGTTCGGACCTGTATTTGCTGTTAATTTGTCGGATCGGATGGAGTTTGGAAATGATGGCTACGGGCTGGGGCCGGGTCGATTTGGATTTTTTGGGTCTGGATGCAACCCTACCTCCTCCCTAACCTTCAACCCTAAGTGTGAGAAATGCAACAATAAAATGACGCTCGTGTTTGGCACTCTCACATATGGTATTTGTAAACCCAGGGTTCCAAAATAGTTTAAAACGTGTTTTCTTGCTTATTTTTTCTGTGCAAACCATACAACTTTTGGCAAAGATGGGACAAACATGTCTCCTTACTTACTTCTTGTCAGGTGAACCATATCCAAGTTGATGCCATTTTGCAGCAAAGCAAAAACCAAAACAACATTTAACTTTCCACCTCTAAAAGATACAACAAATGAATTTGAAATAGAAGTGAGCTCAAACACAAAATCTCTGTAAGTGACACTGGCAGAGAAAAAGAAACGAGAATCCTTGAAAGAAAATGGGTTCCAGTGAGGCTCTTGCTTGTCTGGGCTCCCAGTTGGCAGTGATGGCAAAAATGCTTCAAAACACAATTTCTATTGTGTGTGCAGTGGAGAGCATCCTGTGCTCCAGCATCAATGTGTGGCATGGAGGCTGCACAGTTGAAGAGAGGAAAGCTCTGCAGAGAGTGGTGAAGGCTGCACAGAAGTCTGTTGGAGTCAGTCTCCCCACCATCACAGACATTTACACCTCCAGATGCAGGAAAAGAGCCACCTGCATCATGAAAGACCTCACTCATCCAGCACACTCACTCTTTGCCCCACTCCCCTCAGGACGGAGGTTGAGGAGCATCAAGTGTAGAACCACTAGACTGAGGAACAGCTTCTACCCTGAGGCTGTTAGACTCATGAATAAATAAAAATAAAATAAAAAAATAAACACTGCAAAATATCACATCATACTGATGCTGATCTGTTTTCTTGTTGCTGTATTCATCTGTGTTCATCTGTGACCATCTGCTCATGCAGACTCATGTTCGTGCTGCTGTTTATTCCCACTATATTAAGCTTAGTGTATTACTAGTTGATGCTTTTCTTAGTTAGTTCTAGATGTTATTACTGTTTTTCTCTTTCATTTGTTGTTGGATGTAACTGGGACCTCGTGTACATAATCTCGTTTTCATCTCATGTACCACATGCGGTGCAAATGACAATAAAGACTCTCTGACTCTGACTCTGACTCTATTCTCTCTACAGTGTATAGGCTTGTTTCAACATGTTAAACTTATAAATACATTGTGGCAGTTTTGCGTAATGCCAAACAGACGTTACAACTTGTGAGGAAAAATGCTGACACAGGATGCTTTTGAAGCTTTGAAAATATTTTTATCCTATAAGTTTATTATTTGAACTTTCAGATGAATAAGGTATATGTTTTAGATCAAATGCACCGATAGTCCATTGTTAGCAGCAGTGTGTATTTTTGGTAAATGTTTCCCCTTTCACGTGCAAGAAGCACCGAAATTCCTGCAAGCACACACATCCACAAGTTGTTTTGTTTTTCTTGTCTGTCTTTTTTAAAGCACACAACACGAGGACAAATGGTGTCTTCTGTCTCAATCACTGACACAATGCAGGCAAGCCCTCCACACCACTTCACTCTGATGGTGCTGCCTCTGACTAGACAGCACCCAACACATCAAACTGAGGAGGAATGATTACTGGTTACCCAACCAACCATGTGTGGGCTGGGGAGCTATGATTTGACAAAAAGCACAAATTAGGGAGACATTAAAGACATGACTGCTGTTGATGCAATGATCAGGAGTTGTCTGCGGACCCAATGAGACAACAGACGTTCATGTACACAAACCCATTGAGTGTACACACACACACACATTCAGCCACTCGCAAGTGATTCATAACATTGTGTACCATCATATCTTTTGAAACTTGACTCAAATGCAGAACAATTCCTGTGCTAAATATTTGGATTATGGAAGCAAATACAGTGAAGCGGTGTCTTTAGTATTTTGTCATTAGCACTTAGACGTTTCTTCAACAAAAGCAAGGTGAGTGTCAACCACTTGTAATGCTGTTGCTAGGAGCCATCAACGAAAATGTCAGTCGACTCAGCAAGCGATGAGATTTGACATATGGCATCAAAGCATCATTAGACTCGCACCTGCTGCACATGAAGTCTGCTCTTTCACAAGGGGTTCAGCACCAAGGGGAGGCCAATTGAGGGATAGAGAAGGATACGATGACCGATAACAAACACTCATTGTGTGTTTGAATCCCAATCTGTTCAGTGTGTCTCGTCATGTGAAGGTCACTGTAAATTTGTTCAATACTGATTACCAAATAATGATGGCAATTGTTTAACAGGGATCTGGAAATCTGTGTGAAACCTAGAAAACGTCTTAAATTTTCCAGACAGGGAAAACTCAAGGAAATTGAGAAAAAAAAGAAGAAAAAAGACAAACGGAGAATTTGAACATTGATCTGCTTGTCAAAAGGAGATCTTTCTGAGGTTTTGACGTGTTCACGTATTAATGCTAACATTCAAGTATTATTGAATCCATGATCTGCTTCTACAGTGTACACGGTACATGTATCCTAACTGTTTGGCTATGGTGGATCTGATGTTAGCAATGTCATTAATTAGGAATGATTGTCAATATTGATGCACCATAGGCTACAGTATACTGACTGCCATGTCTGAATGTGACTCTGATTCTGATGATGAAACTAAAATGCCTCAAGGTAGTTCAGCGCCCTCGCCTCCAGCTCTGTCGTATATCACGATATAGTCTATAATTAATATGTTGCTACACTAAATTTGCCCACCACTTAAGATGCTAAGTTCTGAGTGTGTTGTGTGAATGAAATGTCTCCTGGAATTGCAGGAATAACTTGAAAAACGTTTTTTTTTTTCTTTGAAGTGCTGGGAATCCTGTTTAATGAGTGGAATGAGCAGTGAATGCTAAGACAACAAATTTACCATAAAACAGATAAATGATATTGACTGTGATCATCTTCAAGTGTTTAAAAAGAGACATTTCACAAATGTATTATATAACACATTTTCAATGTTGAGTCTACATAGACAGTAACACTAATTCATCCTTTCAAGTCCTGTGCTAACTGTAGACCCTATCTAAGTTAGTGTCTCAATGGAATTTGTCTAGTTGGTGAACAGCATTTGCAGGGGAGTCTTTAAAATGTCCATAGGCTAAAATCTGGCTAACTTCAGTCTGAAAGGGAAAGTTTGACATCTATATGTGAGCTTCCTTCCGGCACTTGGCAAAGCAGGTCGCATCTCTTTCTGCTCCTCTCCTCCCTAAAGTTTTCCTCCTCCCTGCTTTTGCATTTTTTGTCTCGTCTGTAACTCTTCAGCGCTCACTCGAACCAATTTGAAAATGGATTTAATTGCGTGGGCTGTTTCCTCTATCGATAATTTTTTTTTCCACGAAGCGCTCTGGACCAGGAGAACCGGCGTGCCCCCTTGACACGCATGCGGTGGGCTACATTATGGACTCGTGTGGCGAGTGGAAGCTAATGTGTCTGACCAATCTTTCTGTCGAAGACGTGGAAGATTTGTGGATTCTTGGAATATTGGTGGCAGCTGCTCAGTTTTTTGGCATTGGCGGAGGTTTCTGCTACTGGAAGCTGAGGGAGACTGTCGCGGCGATCAACGCGCTGGCGAAACTTCCTGCTCAACAAGATTCTTTGATCCGGGCTATGACCTCAATGACCCAGCTGTTGTACGAGCTGAATCGCACGATGGGAGCAGTGGTGGACAGCCGCGGACCTGCAGTGCGTTTTGGGACTCGTTTACAGCCGACCAGGCTTCATCAGGGCACAGATGGGGATTTGTAGCTCGGAACCTCACATGATTCGGCGATTTGGACCTAGACAGCACCTGGACTTCAAGGCTGCAGTCAAAGTACACTGTAGCCTGGCCTGAAAATAAATAAAGCAACTAATCTAATCGGGACTCAGAGCAACCTTGAAAAGAGGCTGACTGGAAACTTCTCCTGGAGTCGAAAGCTGTTGAAAACTGTCGCTGCCCCCCCTCCCCCCAGAGGTCTCTGTGTGCATTCAGATGGAGCCGAGCTGAGGCCATCTGCAGACTGTGCTTATCTGAAATGATTACTCACGGACTATCTCCCTGCTTGCCATCAAATGCAACATGTCTTTGTCTTTATCCGTGCTGAAGCTGGTAGAGTTTTTTCGACTTTATCATAGAGTGTCCTAAGACAAAATGTGATAGATTCTTTTTTGAATACCAATGATTATCCGACTGTATGTTCCTTTTTCCATATCTGATTGTTGGCGGCACAGTTTAATTACTGCTGCGGCTTCCATGCGTACGTCCCTCTTCGGATGGTGCGTGCGCCAATTGCAAAACGTTGTACCTTGGTGCAAATATGCCAATAAAGATATATTCTATATTCTATATTTTTAGAACAAAATTTGCTAGGTTTAAAAAAAATCTGCTGATAATGGGAATGTAAATATATAGACATACAGTACATTTACCACCACTGTCTCCTTTTTCAAGTGACTGATGTTGACAGTATTATTATGCAGGCTCAGTAATCTTGGTAGACAAATCTAAAAAAGTTAATTCAGCTCCTCTGGACGGATTCTTCTTGTTGAAACGTTTCATCTTTTATCCAAAAGACGTCCTCAGTCTAAGAAGTTGCCAGAAACTCAGTCTTATAAATAACCCCTTCTCATAGAGGATCAACCAGTTTGTTGGTGACAGACAAAAGTAGTTGTTCACGTGATCAAGGAGGACCATCAGCCTAACTATGGATCCTTAGCACCTTTCATTCAACCTTTATTTAGTCAGGTAAATCTTTTGAACCTCATGGGCTCATTTACGAAAGCGACCTGCTAAAACTAAAGAACAATGAACAGCAATGGTAGAATTTCCTTAAACAATAAACAAACAAACAAACAATAAACAATAGAAAACAAAAGAGAGGGAAAAAAAAAAAAAAATTTTTTTTTTTTTTTTTTTTTTTAACAAAGTATCAAAAAACTAGCAAAACATTATAAGGTAAACGTATAGAATCAAAGACAGGAACAAATCTGCATTGGTTTTTGCCAGGATTCCAACAGATTCTGAAAACCATTTAGAGAAGTCAAGTTTGAGAGCTTCAGATCTTTTTGTAAGATATTCCAGGAAGCTGGAGCGGAATAGGAGAAGGCCCTTTTTCCAAGTTCAGTCCTCACTGACGGAACACTGCAGGTAATCATGTCCTGAGAGCGCACACTGTAGCTGCAATCACGCAAAGACATGTAGGAGGAGATGTATGAGGGCAGCAGACCAAGAAGTGATTTAAAGATGAAAATGTACCAGTGGAAGAGTCTGCGTGAGGTTAATGATGTCCAGTTAACCAGTGAATACAGGGTGCAGTGGTGGGTACGATAATCACAACCAGTTATGAATCTTAGTGCACCATGATAGACAACATCCAACATCCGCAGGGTGCTTGTAGGAGCATTCATGTAGAGAATGTCACCGTAATCAATGGAGGGAAGGAAAGTCACAGATACAAGGCGTTTCCTAACATTCAGTGATAGACATGATCTGTTTCTGAAAAAGAAACCCAGTTTAACTTTCAGTTTCTTCACTAGGTTTTCCACGTGGAGTTTAAAAGAGAGATGTGAATCGATCAGGATACCCAGATATTTATAGGAATCAACAAACTCAATAGGGACACCATTTGAAGATAAAATCAGAGGAAGAACTGCTGGGACCGACTTCCTATTTGAAAAAAACATCCCTTTTGTTTTATCAGCATTTAGGACAAGTTTGAGACGGAACAAATCTGACTGGATGATGTCAAAAGCGGATTGCAGTAACTGGAAAGCCTTAGCTACTGTTTTAGCTCTGCAATAAACAACTGTATCATCAGCATAGAAATGTAAGGATGCATCAGGGATGCAGTGACCTACATTAGCTATGTAGATTGTAAAGAGAGTGGGTCCTAAAACTGAGCCTTGTGGTACACCATTTTTAACTGTTAAATAGCTGGAAGAAGTACCGTTATGTTGAACACATTGCCTCCGATTGGAAAGATAGTTAGAAAACCAACCGATGGTGTGATCAGAGAAACCGATTTCTGAGAGCTTATGACACAGGATGTTATGATCCACAGTGTCAAAAGCTTTAGACAGGTCTAAGAAAAGTGCAGCACAATAGTCCTTAGCATCCAGTGCTTCAACAACATCATTCAGAACCTTCAGAGAAGCAGTTGTTGTGCTGTGTTTTTTCCTGAAACCAGATTGATGAAGAGGTAAGATGTTAAATGAGTCCAGATAATTTTTGATCTGAGAGTTTATCAGTTTTTCTTGAACCTTTGCTAAGATGCAGAGTTTAGAGATCGGTCGATAATTGTTCAGTGAGGTGGGGTCACCTCCCTTCAGCAAAGGAAGAACAAAGGCTGTTTTCCAAGCATCCGGAATGGTGTTTTGGCTTATGGACAAAGCACCTGATGGTTGTTTGCTATTCCCAGAGGGCTGAGTGATACTAGCAATAACAGCATTGTAAGAGGGGGACAGTTGAACACGGAGGCCTCCACCTCTGTTTAATGATGGATGATTTCTTTTGACAAATATGGCCTCCTTTACTCCTCTCTCAAACCATTGTTCCTCTCTATCCAGGATGTGAACATCATCATCCCTGAAAGAGTAGCCGCTGGTCTGGAGATGAGTGTAGACCACAGAGTCCTGACCTGATGATGTTGATCTTCTCTACTGGGCCATCCTTTTGACCAGTGGCTGTTTAGTTTCCCCGATATAAGACTGATCACAGCCCTCCTGACACTGAACAGCATACACAATATTACTCTGTTTGTGCCGGGGGACTGGATCTTTGGGATGAACCAGTCTTTGCCGTAATGTATTTTGGGGTTTAAAAGCCACTGGGACATTGTGTTTAGAAAATAAACGTCTCAGTTTCTCTGAAACTCCCACAACATACGGAACAACCACTGGTCTGGGTCTGGGTTCCTTCTTTTCACCTGATGGCTGGCTGGAGTCCTGTTTGGGTTTCTTCTCTGCTTTCAGGAAGGCCCAGTTAGGATATCTACATTGCTCTAGAGCCTGTTTTGTGTGGGATTTCTCCTTCTGTCTGGCTCCTGAGTTAGTGGGGACGCTGTCTGCTCTGTGATACAGAGTCCCAATGAGCTTGTGCTCCAAAGGGTGATAGGAGTCTAACTGCAAATTTTGGTTTCTGTGGGTGGGTTTGCGGTACACCTCAGTTTTGAAATGTCCTCCATCAGAAAATGAGACCTCACAGTTCAGCCATTCTCTTCCACTTATCTGGGGTCGGGTCACGGGGGTAGTAGCCTAAGTAGGGAAGCCCAGACTTCACTCTCCCCGGCCACTTGAGCCAGCTCCTCCGGGGGAATCCCAAGGCGTTCCCAGGCCAGCTGAGAAACATAGTCTCTCCAGTGTGTCCTGGGTCTTCCTCTGGGTCTCCTCCTGGTGGGACGTCCCCGGAACCCCTCACCAGGGAGGCATCCATGAGGCATCCTAACCAGATGCCCGAGCCACCTCAACTTGCTCTTCTCGATGTGGAGAAGCAACAGCTCTACTCTGAGTCCCTCCCGGAAGACCGAGCTTCTCACCCTATCTCTATGGGGAGAGCCCAGACACCATGCGGAGAAAACTGTCTTCGGCCGCCTGTATCCGAGATCTCGTTCTTTCGGTCACAACCCAAAGCTCATGACCATAGATGAGGGAACGTGGATCGACCGGTAAATTGAGAGCTTCACCTTTTGACTCAGCTCTCTCTTCAGAAAGACCGGTACAACGCCCGCTTCACTGCTGACGCTGCACCTATCCACCTATCGATCTCACGCTCCATTTCCCCCTCATACCTCACAGTCCAAGAAAGCCAATCTGCCACTTTTTTTTACATCTTCTTGTGTGAACTTGATATACTTACCCACATAGCTGATGTGATCAATGAAATGTTGGACTTCCTGAGATTTAATTTTAACCCAGTTATCATCAACATACCTGAACTAATAACAATAGTTTTTACACCGACATCAGCTGTAAAACAAGACATCCAAACCATGATTCGACTACATCAGTCTGTTAAGATTCCCGTTTGAACTCTGGTATTTTTGCACCGTGTACAGACTCAGATTGTGGGTATTAAATATTTTCTAGTTTGTGTTTTACATAAATTAATTTTTTACTGACTAAAGTGCCTTCCAGTCTAAATTTCTTCAATGTGTCAGGGCTTAGCAATATGACGTAACCTGATTTTGAAATGACGTCTGATACTCAGTGGGTTATTACTGTGCCGAGGCTATCCCAGTGAAAAAGGAGTACACATCATTCTAACACAGATTACTGATAAATAATTATTTGACTTCTAATTTTCTCAGATTTTTTTATTAAATTTAGTCTCATGATGTTGGCAGTAATCCAATCTTTAATTGGTCCAGGTAAAAAAAAAAAAAAAGATCTTGCTGCAGATGAAGCTACAGAAACTGCCAAACAGTGGGTGGATAGATGAGTCGAAATTACTTTGTAAGCTCTTGATCAGTTATAAACTGGATAAACCTTTATTATTGGAAGTCCATTTTTGCTTTGTTTGGGCTAGTTTTTATAGGTTTTATTTTGGAATGTGCTTTTTTATGGGGTTCACTTACATTTTTATAAGTCTGTTTTGGTGATGGCTGTCTGGTGGCTGCATTCAAGCTGGGGGGAAAAGAGCTTTCTGAAGTGAGACGAAACATTAAACTAAGTACTGCGACGGGATTTGTAGCAAGTGTTGCTTTTTTATTGCAGTAGAGGTTTGGCTGCATAATGCTTTTAAAGTTGGGTGGAGATGTACATCAGGATGTTGAAAAATTTCACTCTGAGCTGGGTCGGTGATGTATCAATCCCCCGCATATTTGAACCCTTCAGCAGCGGACATATTTTCATACAAACTGTCAGTTATGTGAATGATCATTACAGGCACTAAACACATTCTCACACACAAATACTGTACACATCTTTTCACAATATGTCCTCTTTAGCTAATTGGCTTATGTTGTTTTACTTTTGTGTCACCTGACACCAAAAGATATCTGCGTGCGTTCATGTGTTTGTTATCAAAATATCTCGTGAACCGTTTGGCAAATTTTAATGAAACACACAGGAAGTAATCGTTGGATGTAAATCTACAAATAATTACATTTAGAGTCAATTAGTCACAAATATTTCAGTCAGATTAAAATATATAAAAGTAAAGTTATGAATGGTAGTAGCTGAGGAGCATCCCTTACTCATTGTGAGCATGACATTGTGCAACATCGTGTGACATTGCACATAACGTTCAACTTTTGATCAATCACCTCTGTCATTTCTAGGTTTTCTTTTTTCGTGCCTTATTTATGTATTTGTTGATTTCTTTTTTGTTCTTCTTTTTAATAATTTCATTTTTATTCTTCTTTCAGTTTTTCTGCTAATTTTAGTATTTTTATCCCTTTCTCAGCTACTTTTTTGTTGCTAATTTTGTATGGTTTTTAATCTATTCCACCTCTTTGCTTATTTCAGCTTACTGTATTCTGCAAATGTCCGCTACATTTCAGCTCTATTCAGCCTTTTTTTTATAAATTATTTCATTTTGCTACTGCGTCCTTCTTTCATTTTCCTGCTTTTAGCAAATGTCGGCTGTTCAAATTCAACTCAGGTTAACAGTTTAGGGATTAAATCTTTTCAGTTGGGTTTCAGCTTCTTCAGCAACTTTCAGCAAAAACCATTCAGCAATAAGCAACTACAGTACATTGCTTTGTTGCAGGAAATGCAATTCCCCAATTTTCAAAAATTCTTTACTTTTTTTCTTCCTCAGTTAATTTAGTTCCAGACCTTTCAAGTTACGCTCTCATCGTAAGACAATGTGTTTTACTTTGACATGTAAAAGTGTAGCTGCAGCATGAAGATGCACTGCTCTATGATCCCTGACCTTTGGGTCATCGTCCAGACTCACCATGAATTGTTTTCTTCAAAGGAACAGTACATTTTACCTCAATAATGTCTGATGTTTTCACACCGTCCTTGGACGCAGAGTCAGATACAGTCTGACTAATGTTCAACTTATTTTTCCTGTTTCTAAGAAACAAAACCAAATCATTAATGACTTTTTAAAATTTAATTAACAAGTGAGAACATGAATAATTTTGATTGTTGTTTTCAATCATTATAATTAAACCATGTGAAATATAATGTGTTTAACATATATCTCTGCTCTGTTTTTCAGAAAGTGAGTATTCCTTCAGAGACACCTGTTCTAAAAGCTCTTTGAGATGGAACTGTTTTCTTCAGCGAGGAAGTCACAATGCTCCTGAGAGTAGTCAAAACCATCTCCTCAGAGTTGTTGTTTTGCACAAAGTTCTTTTGAGTGAAAGGCAGTTCGTTTTGGACTTCTGAACCAGAGTGTTCATCTTCATCTCCGAACCGGAAAGTGGTTGGCCCGAACCTGACCAGTTTGTCTCAAATTCCACTCCTTCAGTCCTGAGCAGATAAACATGTCGCTCAATTACAATTGTCAGAAGTTAAATAACTACAGAAGATGAAGCATTTTATTGCTGCAATACTCACATTCTCAGCTTGAACTCCAAGCCTGCTGAAAGTGCGATGGACGGCACCTTCTCATCAGCTGTTGCCCTCACTGACCCCTGAAGCTGTCACAGTAACATTCAGCTACCTTGGGCAGTTCCTGGCGAGTCCTCCTCATGGTGTATCCTGGTCTGAGCCACCAGAGAATCCCAGAAAGACGAGTGACGTGATGCCTTCAACCAGGGGCGGCCGGCCAATAGGGGGTGCTAGGGCGCCGCTCCACTGGAACTTCTGGACCATTTTACATTGAAGACTTAAAAAAATGAAATAATAAAATAAAAATATTTAGAAATATATGCATATATATTTTTAGTTGTGTAGGATAAATATTTTATGAGTAATGATGAGTTATATTGAGTATTATATTAATATGAGTCCAGATGAACTGATTGAGAATGATTGGATTTGATACCTGGACTATTGGGAATTAACTTTCTTGATGAGTTATATTGTTTGTTTCAAAAAACATTTTCTGATTGGTGACGTATTTCCTGTTTTGGGGCAGATGGATCTTATCCATAGACTCTCGCTATGAATTGCGCATACGCAGTTATTCCACGACATTACAAAACAATGGGAAGATGCTGGGCACAGTTTTCACCGCCCTGAACACATCCAACGTGAGCTCTACCTACCGATCGCGTGTTTCCGGCTGTTTATTTATTAAATTAATTATTTTTTTATTTAATTTTTTTTGGTCTGGAAAATGAGCCGTGCCGTAAGTGACTCAAGCAGGCTTGCTCAAGTAAGTTTTAAATCATTGAAAGCCCTTCATATAATGTCTATTTGCATTTCTGACTGATATACCTCAAATTTTAGATGGCTGTAAAAAAAGCCTTCAGCTGACTGTTTTTTCTAAAAGTGGCAACTGGTGAGTTTGTTTTTGGAGCAAACATGCTAATAATAGCCTTTATCTAATGCTTATATTATTATATTACCATTCCTGACTGATATCCTCTCCACTTTTAGGTGGCTCTGTTTGTGATAAAAGCCTTCAGCTGACTGTTTATTCTAAAAGTGGCAACTGGTGAGTTTTTTTTCTTTGTTTGTTTGTGGAGTTAGGTTGCCAGTGCAGGTTATTGTACAGTATTGGACTCTGATGGCTACATTTATTTTAATTTGCTTATAAAAAATGATCAAACATTAATAATTTTATATACTAAATGTCACTTGTGGTGTTTTACTATTTCTTAACACTGTATTGATCTGGAGAATGAAAACAAAGCCTCTTGCAAGTAGAAATGCAGAAATGTTTTAATCTCACTTATTTTCCTTTCTATAATTTATATATAATTTATTTATTTATATATTTTTTGTTTGTTCTTTGTTGTTTTAGTGAGTCAAATTGGTTCTTCTCATCCTGAGCATTTAATTGTTCTGTTGAACATGTATTAATCTGCATTTGATTTTTTTAAAACTATTTGAACTTGGGAATTTTTTTTCTCGTTTTGGAGAAATAGCCCCCCCTGGTGGACATTGCAGGAGCCGCCACTGGTCAAGACCCAATGCTTTGGCGGATAAAACGGTATTAAAATGGTTGTAAGTTGTTACTTAATTGTAAAGGCATGAAACTTGCAAGGTAGAAAGACAAAAATAAATAAAATCAGTTTAACAAGTTGTCAGGTACATGGACAAAAAGATCAAATCAAAACAATACAAGTCAAATAAATAAAGATACAAACAAAAGACAAGGTCTGGAAATGTATTGTCCCCTTTTAAAGCGGTGTAAATAACAGGCTGGTCCTGTAGGTCACCACCTTACAACCAGAGTCAGGGGTGGTGGAAATAGTTGGATTTATTTCTTTTTAATTTTAATATTCTAGCATCATAAACCTAGCCTCGGTGTGTTTACAGCATTTTATCCTCCACAGCTTCAGGACAGTTCCTTTCATTAGACACTGCGGTTGCTTAATGTGCCCATCCCTCAGTAACTGCTGTGAGGTTTAAACTGAATCTGCCAAAGTGTGAACAGAGACAAGAGAAGCTGCTGACTATCAAACACCCATCACCTGAAGGAGTTTAGGTTGCATGTCTGCATTTAAACCTGTGCCACAGATTAAACCAAGACATGACAAACAAGAAGAGTTTGTCAGGGACCAATGCAACAAATCTTCAAGAGGCAGAGTTTTGAAGGTTGCCAAAAACCCTCCAGAAACTTCAAAGGCTGTGGTTAAACCTGTACCACCAAGGCGCGTGAAACAAGAAGAGCTTGTCAGGGACCAACGCAACACTTCTTCAAGAGAAGATCAGATCAGATCAAACCCTCGAGAAACTTCAACGGCTGCGTTTAAAGATAGGCTGTCCATGTATAGAACTCCTATATTGAAAACGCCTGTGTCAAACCCAAAACGACCAGAGTTTGACCTGCGTACTGAAATAATAATAATAATAATAATACAGTAAACCAAGATGGCCGCGCTCAGACCAGTAGCAGCTTCATGGGCTTCCAGAACATCCCCAGTTTTTAGTAGTTTTAATAGTGTTTTTGTACCTGACTCTGCGCGTTTTTTGCGGGTGAATTATAGCCGAACTGAGCTGTTGAGAATTGGAGCGGATTTACCACAAGGCACAGCTGAAATCAGCAACGAACTCAAATCAGAGCTCGGAAGATTGGATCTGCTTAGATCATCTTTCTGGAAGCAGATGCGCGGAGGAAAGAAGAGAAAGCGATGCTCTCGAGGGAAAAAGCGTGGCTGTCGAGCAGGAATCATGACGAGACTACGAGCAGACGCTAAAACCGGTAAACCCCCGATGCCGGCTTTATTTCTGTCTAACGTGCGCTCGCTCGACAACAAGATGGACCTGCTTCGTCTGAGAGTAACAACGTCGGAGGAGATGAGGAGATGTTCGGTGCTTTGTCTCACGGAAACATGGATCAATGAAGACACTCCTGACTCTGTTTACGAGTTGGATAATAAACTATTTTTCAGAACGGACCGGTGCATCGAGACTACGGGGAAAACGCGAGGTGGGGGCGTCTGCATTTACGTTAACAAAGACTGGTGCACGAACTGTGCCGTTATCAGCAGGATCTGCTCAGCTGCTGTGGAGCTTTTAACAATAAGATGTCGGCCACATTATCTTCCCCGCGACTATTCAGCGATAATAATAAGCAATGTTTACATACCCCCCGATGCTAATGCTAAAGTCGCCCAGGAAGAAATTCATGAGTTACTCACCTCGCTGCAGTGTAAATATCCTGAGGGGTTTTTCATTGTTTCCGGGGACTTCAATCACGTGGATTTACGTGCCATCCTTCCAACCTTCAATCAGCACGTTTTCACAGAAACACGAGGAAATAAGACATTAGACCAGGTCTACACGAATGTGAAGGGGGCGTACACGGCGAAGCCACGCCCACCGATCGGGGCTTCCGACCATCGCTCCCTGCTATTGGTCCCTAGACAGCTACCCCCACTCAGACGTGCGATGCCAGAACAAAGAGTGATAACATCGTGGCGCCAAGATAGTTCCCCCATGCTAAGAGACTGCTTTGAAAACACAAACTGGTCTGTCTTCAAAGAGGCAGCTACGAATGGAAATTCAATTGACCTGGAGCTTTATGCTTCCTCTGTCCTGGGTTACATCAGTACATGTGCTGAAAATGTATCCATAAGAAAGTGTGTTAAATTTTACCCCAATCAAAAACCCTGGCTAAATAAGGATGTCCGCACCCTGCTGGCAGCCAGGGACACTGCATTCAAGTCTAAAGATACTGAGGAGTTGAGAAAGTGCAGGAGAGAACTGGATGATGGCATAAAGAAGGCCAAAGCCGCGTATGCACAGAGGATCGAGGGACAGTTCACCTCACATGATCCAAGGAGCATGTGGCAGGGCATCAAATGCTTAACAGACTACAAGGGCAAAAGCAAACAATGCCCCAGGGACCCATCCCTGCCTGATGCCCTCAATAAGTTTTATGCACGTTTTGATGATCCAAACAGACCAACTAGCACCAGACTCACCTCATCACCAGACGAGGAGCACCTCAAAGTGACCGCAGCAGAAGTGAGAGGCAGTCTCAGAAGGATCAACCCTCATAAAGCTACGGGTCCAGACAACATCCCAGGGAAAGTTCTGAAGGAATGTGCGGACCAGCTCTGTGAGGTGCTGGCTGACATCTTCACCACCTCACTTGCACTGGAGTCAGTTCCCACCTGCCTGAAGACCGCCACCATCATCCCAGTCCCAAAAAGCTCCACAGTGACTGGTCTGAATGACTATAGACCGGTGGCCCTCACCCCGATAGTCGCTAAATGTTTTGAGAAACTGGTCATGTCCCACATCAAGACAGCCGTCAACATCAACGAGGACCCTCATCAATATGCATATCGTGAGAACCGATCAACAGAGGACGCCATCTCCTCCGTGGTCCACACTGCTCTCACCCACCTGGATCAGAAGGACTCATACGTGCGTCTGCTCTTTGTGGACTTCACATCTGCCTTCAACACCATGATCCCCCAAACTCTGATAGACAAACTATCCACACTTGGACTAAGCCCCTCTATTTGTAACTGGGTCTTAGACTTCTTAACAGACAGACCACAGTCCGTGAAGATCCACAACTTCTCCTCCTCCACCATCACCCTCAGCACTGGCTCTCCTCAGGGATGTGTGCTGAGCCCTCTTCTGTTCACTCTGCTCACATATGATTGTACAGCCACACATCCAGGCTGTCATATTGTTAAGTTTGCAGATGATACAGCTGTGGTGGGATGCATCACAGATAATGATGAATCCAGCTACAGACAGGAGGTGGAACATCTGGAGAGCTGGTGCAAAGAGAACAACCTTCACATGAATGTGAAGAAGACGAAGGAGATGATTGTGGACTTCAGAAGGAACAAACACACCCACACCCCACTGTATATAGGTGGATCTGCGGTGGAGGTGGTCTCCAGCTACAAATACCTGGGTGTACACTTGAATGATAACCTCAGCTGGAGCAATAACACCACCAGCCTGATCAAGAAAGGTCATCAGAGACTCTACTTCCTCAGACGGCTGAGACGAGCCGGTCTGAGAAGCCCAGTCCTCACCTCGTTCTACAGGTGTGCAGTGGAGAGCGTCCTGTGCTCCAGCATCAACGTGTGGCATGGAGGCTGCACAGTTGCAGAGAGAAAAGCTCTGCAGAGAGTGGTGAAGGCTGCACAGAAGTCTGTGGGAGTCAGTCTCCCCACCATCACAGACATTTACACCTCCAGATGCAGAAAAAGAGCCACCTGCATCATGAAAGACCTCACTCACCCAGCACACTCACTCTTTGCACCACTCCCCTCGGGACGGAGGTTGAGGAGCATCAAATGTAGAACCACTAGACTGAGAAACAGCTTCTACCCTGAGGCTGTCAGACTCATGAATAAATAAATAATAAGAATAAACACTGCAAAATGTCACATCATACTGATACTGTACTGATCTGTTTCTTGTTGCTGCGTTCATCTGTGACCATCTGCTCATGTTCGTGCTGCTGTTTATAATGATGTTTTTCTACTACATTAGGGCTTAGTGTATTACTAGCTGATGTGATGTCTCTCTTAGTTAATCCTAGATGTTATTATTGTATTTCTCTTGCATTTGTTGTTGGATGTAACTGGGACCCTGTGTACATAATCTCGTTTTCAACACATGTACTACATGCGGTGCAAATGACAATAAATTCTCTCTGACTCTCTCTGACTCTGACTCTCTGACTCTGACTCTGAAATAAGGACACAAACGAGTGTAAATCACCAAGAAGGGAATTAATATTATGGGTTATGAAATATGGGTTTACACCGAGGACTTCGGTTTGATCCCACAAACAAAAGAATCGCCCGATCTTCCTCAATGCCTCCCTCGAGAACGACTGGCCGTCCCCACGATATCGATAAGAATACGGTCTTGGCTTTCCAAACATGGGTTTACTCCGAGGACTTCGGTTTGGTCCCACAAACATAAAAATCGCCCAATCTTCCTCAATGCCCCCCTCAAAAACGACTGGCCGTCCCCACGACATCGCTAAAAAGACGGTCTTGGCTTTCCAAACATGGGTTTACTCCGAGGACTTCGGTTTGTTCCCACAAACAAAAAAATCGCCCCATCTTCCTCAATGCCTCACTCGAGAACGACTGGCTGTCTCCACGATATCGCTAAGAAGATGGTCTTGTCCTCTGGACATTCAAAATTTTGTATTGGACATGTTCAGGTGACATAGAGGACATGTCCAAGTTATGTATTGGACAGGTTCAGGTGACATAGTGGACATGTTCAGGTGACAATACAATACATCACTTGGACATATCCACTATGTCACCTGAAAATGTCCAATACATCACTTGGACATGTCCACTATGTCACATGAACACGTCCAAAACATCACTTGTACATGTCCACTATGTCAAATGGACATGTCAAATACATCACTTGGACATGTCCACTATGTCACCTGAGAATGTCCAATACATCACTTGGACATGTCCACTATGTCACATGAACATGTCCACTGTCACCTGATTATGTCCAAGACATCACTTGGACATGTCCACTATGTCACCTGACCATGTCCAATACATCACTTGGACATGTCCACTATGTCACCTTAGCATGTCCAATACATCACTTGGACATGTCCACTAAGTCACATGAGCATGTCCAATACATCACTTGGACATGTCCACCATGTCACATGAGCATGTCCAATACATCACTTGGACATGACCACTATGTCACCTTAGCATGTCCAATACATCACTTGGACATGTCCACTAAGTCACATGAGCATGTCCAATACATCACTTGGACATGTCCACCATGTCACATGAACATGTCCTCTATGTCACCTGAGCATGTCCACTCTGTTACCTCAACATGTCCATTATGTCACATGGACATGTCCAATACATCACTTGGAAATGTCCACTATGTCACATGAACATGTCCAATACATCACTTGGACATGTCCACTATGTCACATGAACATGTCAACTATGTCACCTGAACATGTCCACTATGTCAACTGACTAAGGTGCAATACATCACTTGGACATGTCCACTATGTTACCTGAACATGTCCAATACATCACTTGGACATGTCCACTATGTTACCTGAGCATGTCCAATACATCAATTGGACATGTCCACTATGTTACCTGAACATGTCCAATACATCACTTGGACATGTCCACTATGTCACATGGACATGTCCAATACATCACTTGGACATGTCCACAATGTCACCTGAGCATGTCCAATACATCACTTGGACATGCCCACTATGTCACATGAGCATGTCCAATACATCACTTGGACATGTCCACTATGTCACCTGAGCATGTCCAATACATCACTTGGACATGTCCACTATGTCACCTGAGCATGTCCAATACATCACTTGGACATGTCCACTATGTCACCTGAGCATGTCCAATACATCAATTGGACATGTCCACTATGTCACCTGAGCATGTCCAATACATCACTTGGACATGTCCACTATGTCACCTGAGCATGTCCAATACATCAATTGGACATGTCCACTATGTCACCTGAGCATGTCCAATACATCACTTGGACATGTCCACTATGTCACCTGGACATGTCCAATACATCACTTGGACATGTCCACTATGTCACCTGAGCATGTCCAATATATCACTTGGACATGTCCACTATGTCACCTGAGCATGTCCAATACATCACTTGGACATGTCCACTATGTCACCTGAGCATGTCCAATACATCACTTGGACATGTCCACTATGTCACCTGGACATGTCCAATACATCACTTGGACATGTCCACTATGTCACATGGCATGTCCAATACATCACTTGGACATGTCCACTATGTCACCTGAACATGTCCAATACATCACTTGGACATGTCCACTATGTCACCTGAGCATGTCCAATACATCACTTGGACATGTCCACTATGTCACCTGAGCATGTCCAATACATCACTTGGACATGTCCACTATGTCACCTGAGCATGTCCAATACATCACTTGGACATGTCCACTATGTCACCTGGACATGTCCAATACATCACTTGGACATGTCCACTATGTCACATGGACATGTCCAATACATCACTTGGACGTGTCCACTATGTCACCTGGACATGCCCAATACATCACTTGGACGTGTCCACTATGTCACCTGAACATGTCCAATACATCACTTGGACATGTCCACTATGTCACATGGACATGCCCAATACATCACTTGGACATGTCCACTATGTCACCTGGACATGCCCAATACATCACTTGGACGTGTCCACTATGTCACCTGAACATGTCCAATACATCACTTGGACATGTCCACTATTTCACCTGAACATGTCCAATACATCACTTGGACATACCCACTATGTCATATGGACATGTCCAGTACATCACTTGGACATGTCCACTATGTCACCTAAGCATGTCCAATACATCACTTGGACAAGTCCATTGTGTCACATGAACATGTCCAAAACATCACTTG
>JBBPBX010048891.1:0-11530 GCA_038048925.1 Garcialebias charrua
GGGGGAGGGTAGCAAAAATGAGGAGTTTGTGGCTAGCAGGGTGTGGTTCCAGAGATTTAAGGAACACGCTAACTTCCACAACATTAAAATTCATGGGGAGGCAGCCAGCAGCAATGTGGAAGCAGCACGTGACTTTCCTCAAGTGTTGGCTGAGATAATTAAGGAGGGGGGGTACTCAGCCCAGCAGGTATTTAATGTGGACGAGACAGGCTTGTTCTGGAAACGTCTGCTGAACCGCACCTACATCGCCAAGGAGGAAAAAACTGCATCAGGCCATGAAGTGGGCAAAGAGAGATTGACGTTGCTTTTTGGGGACAATGCTGCTGGTGATTTCAAACTTAAACCCATGCTGGTGTACCAGTCTGAGAATCCACGGGTGTCAAGGGGATTTTAAAGAGTCAGCTGCCAGTCATCTGGAGGGCAAACAGGAAGGCATGGGTGACACTAGCTGTGTTCGAGGACTGGTTCGCCAACCATTTTGTGCCAGGTGTCCAGCGGTTCTGCACGTCCAAAGACATCCCCTTTAAGGTGCTGCTGGACAATGCACCCAGACACCATGCCAAGCTGGATGATCTTCACCCTGACGTGAAGGTCGTTTATCTACCACCAAACACCACAGCCCTCTTACAGCCCATGGACCAAGGTGTCATATCAATCTTCAAGGCCTACTACCTCCAAAGGGTGATTAGTGATGCTTTGGAGGCAACTGAAAAAAAATAAAGACCTCACGCTCAAGGACTTCTGGAAGAAATACAGCATCCTTGATGCTGTGAAGAACATTGCTGTTTCCTGGGATCAGGTGAAACTGAGCAGCATGAATGGTGTTTGGAGAAAACTGTGTCCCCAGTTTGTTCAGGCTTCCTCGGTATCCAGGAGTCAGTGACTAGTGTCATCCAGGACGTGGTGGAAATGAGCAGGTCACTGAACTTGGAGGTGGAGGAGGATGATGTCACAGAGTTGCTGGCAGCTCATGGAGAGGAGTTGTCTGCTGAGGACCTTATTGAGCTGGAGAAGCAGATGATGGAGGAGGAGGAAGAAACACCAAACCCAGAGCCCAAGAAATTCACCAGGCAGGGCTTGGTAAAAGGTTTGTGCCTGGTACAGGAAGCATTGGCATGCTTTGAGGCTGAAGATGCTAACATTGAGAGGTACTCCAGGGTTGCCAGAGGGATGATGGATTGTGTGGCTTGCTACAAGGATATCTTGGAGTAGAAGATGGAGACAGTCCAGAGCAGCATGCAGCAGTATTTTAAGATGGTACAAAGGCCTGCAACAGATGCTGTACCGTCTACCTCTGCTACTGCTGACTCACCAGCGACTCCTGGATCTCCTTCATCATCAACAGCTACAGCAGCAGAACCTCAACCATCAACCTCGGCTGCAGCAACCTATCAGGATTCACCTGAAACATCACCCTCTCCTCAATGAGCATGCCGCTCTCCCCTGCAACGCCCCCTCCATAAAGGTAATGAAATGTTGTTTTTTTGTTTGTTTTATGTTATAGCTGCCTCTGTTCATCCACCTGTCTCTCTTCACTCAACAGCCTCAGCATCACCTCCTCCTCTCCACTCAACAGCCTCAGCATCACCTCCTCCTCTTCAGTCAACAGCCTAAGCATGACCTCCTCCTCTCCTGACTGACCTGCTCCCCTCCTCACTCACCTGCAGTAGCATCAGCACCACAGCAGCATCAAAACCACAGCAGCATCACCGTCCCAATAAACATGCCTCCCTCCCCTGCAACGCCCCTTCCATAAAAGGTAAGAAAATGTTTTTTTCCTCTTTTTTTATGTTTCATCAGCTGCCTCTGTTCATCCACCTGTCTCTCTTCAATCAACAGCCTAAGCATGACCTCCTCCTCTCCTGACTGACCTGCTCCCCTCCTCACTCACCTGCAGCAGCATCAGCACCACAGCAGTATCAGCACCACAGCAGCATCACCCTCCCAATAAACATGCCTCCCTCCACTGCAACGCCCCTTCCATAAAGGTAAGGACATCAGGGCTGGGCCATATCATATCGTTACCGGTAATACCGGTATAAAAAGCTTGCCCGGGCAAAAATCTTATATCATGATATGCTAATTTCATGACGTAATACGTCAGGGCGCCCCGCCCCTTAACACCCGAAAACAACTGCGCACATCCCCTCAACAGTCTGTACTGGTGTAAAACGCTAATTAGTTACTGCTAAAATGTTAAAAACAACGCGCGCGCGTCTCAGCTTCTCTCCCCCCCTGCTCTGCAGGCATAGACAGCTGTCCCCCCCCCCCCGCTCCGCTCTGAGCAGCCGTGTCCTCGCTGTAAACTGTGTTACAAACACGCGCGGCTCCACAGTCACTCCTGTGATGTTTCTCTGCACGCTCAATAACCTTGCTGGTTTGTAGCAGACGTTGCTTTATTGTTTAAGCTGCACAAATACACTTAACAGACTGCATGATCCTCCACCGCTCCGTTCTCTGACTTTCTTTCACACCCGAACCTGCGCGCCTACGTCACGCTCTCACTCGCGGTGCGTTCACTGGCACTCTGTAATATACATGCACAACACTGCTGTATACATTACAACTCCATCAGAGACAGATCAGTTAAAAAAATGAATCAGAGGAATGACACAAACTTCATTTTATTTAGGCTAGTTGTTTTAGGAAACTACACCTGCACTTTAAAAATGATTGTTATTTAGATTGGAAAAAGTCTGCACAAAATATAGATAAAAAAACCACCACAAAAACTAAAGTGCAGGTGTAGTTTTACTTGGAGACTAAATACTTTACTAAATAAAGTAATTTCAGTAAAATTACCCCTTGTTGTTTTTAAAAAAATTATATAATACTGCAAAGCAACATGTTAAGTTAATTTTGTCAAATAAATACATTTGATTTTTTTTTAGGTTATATCACGAAATTTATCGTTATCGTGATAATACTCTGAAATATCACGATATAATTTTTGAGCCATATCGCCCACCCCTAAAGGACATGTTATTTTCTTTTCTTTTTTTTATGTTACATCAGCTGCGTCTGTTCATCCATCTGTCTCTCTTCAGTCAACAGCCTAAGCATGACCTCCTCCTCTCCTGACTGGCCTTCTCCCCTCTTCCAGGGTTGAGCAGCATCACCAGTACAGCAGCATCAGCACCCTCTACCTGAGCTGTCTTTCTGGACTCACCTGCCCCTCCTCACACAACTGCAACTGCAACAGCATCACGAGCACCTTGCACCTGAGCTGTCTTTCTGAACTCACCTGCCCCTTCTCACACAACTGCAACAACATCACCAGCACCCTCCACCTGAGCTATCTTTCTGGACTCACCTGCCCCACCTCACACAACTGCAACAACATCACCAGCACCCTCCACCTGAGCTGTCTTTCTGGACTCACCTGCCCCTCCTCACACAACTGCAACAGCATCACGAGCACCTTGCACCTGAGCTGTCCTTCTGGACTCACCTGCCCCTCCTCACACAACTGCAACCGCATCACGAGCACCTTGCACCTGAGCTGTCTTTCTGGACTCACCTGCCCCTTCTCACACAACTGCAACAGCATCACCAGCACCTTCTGCAGCTTCCAATAAGCCTGTCTACCTCCTCTATAACGCCCCTTCAATAAAAGTAAGGACATTTTTTCCCCCTTTTTTTTAAGTACCTGGACTGTACACTACTGTATTGTTTTTTTTAACATTTTTTTTAATTATTAAACGTACTATGCAGTACAGTACTGTTGTACAATACTTTATATGTGTTTTTAGATAAATGTGTAGGGTACTATGTTAGCTAACCGTTTGTAAATAAAGTTCTGTGCATGTTTATGGACCAGTATGTACGCTTGTTTTGTCTCATGTCGAAAAACGGGTGTGCGGCGCCGCGTTAGCATGCATTTTCTGTCTTACGTCGAAAATACGTGTTTACGACGCTGCGTTGAATGTGTTCCGACTTACGCCGAAATTCGACTTACGACACCGCGTAGGAACGGAACTTCGTCATAAGTCGGAGACTACCTGTATACAGTGTATCACAAAAGTGAGTACACCCCTCACATTCCTGCAGATATTTAAGTACCGTCTTTTCCGGTGTATAGGTCGCATCTTTTTATGGTTTTTTCAAGGCCTGCGACCTATACTCAGGTGCGACCTATATATGGCTTGTTATCACTTTCGGTGAAACAAATTTTTAAATCCAGCTCATTTCACACTTACGTTCATTTATTAAGGAAAAGTTTGGCTCAGACATATATTTGCTATAATTTTTATCAAACAATTGTTTTTAAGTGTTAATCTTCTTAAAAGCCTTGGTGTGCACTCCTGTGGCAGACATTTGCAGCAGAGCTAAACGTAGGTGCGACCTATACACCAGTGCAACCTATCTAGGGATTTTTCCAATCTATTGGTGATAATTGGACAATGCGACCTATACACAGGTGCGACCTATACACCAGAAAATACTGTATATGTTTTCATGGGACAACACTGACAAAATGACACTGACACAATGAAAAGTAGTCTGTGTGCAGGGAATATAAACAGCGTAAATTTATTCTTCCCTCAGAATAACTCAAGATACAGCCATTCCCCTCAGGACGGAGGTTGAGGAGCATCAAGTGTAGAACCACTAGACTGAGGAACAGCTTCTACCCTGAGGCTGTTAGACTCATGAATAAATAAAAATAAAATAAAAAATAAACACTGCAAAATATCACATCATACTGATGCTGATCTGTTTTCTTGTTGCTGTGTTCATCTGTGTTCATCTGTGACCATCTGCTCATACAAACTCATGTTCGTGCTGCTGTTTATTCCCACTATATTAGGCTTAGTGTATTACTAGTTGATGTTTTTCTTAGTTAATTCTAGATGTTATTACTGTTTTTCTATTGCATTTGTTGTTGGATGTAACTGGGTACATAATCTCGTTTTCATCACATGTACCACATGCGGTGCAAATGACAATAAAGACTCTCTGACTCTGACTCTGATTCATGTCTGAACCACCAGCAACAAAAGTGAGCACATCCCTGATGGTGCATCCAGACCGAACAGCGTTTCAACTTCCAAAAAGCTCGTCACGCACGCAAGTGGACGCACTTGGTGTCCAGACCTGAACGAGAAACTGCTGCGGGGTGTGTGGGAGGAGCTTACCGGTATACCGAGTCCTCACTGCACTCCGCCAGGCGAGGAGCTTTTTATTTCTGTCTCTGTGGAGCAGACTTGACTGGTCGTGAAGGACTTGTCGCGAACACACAGCTACAATGAGTTTCTCTTCCATAGTCCATGACTCCGCGGGTTTTTTCTGTGTCCCACAAACAATACGTCACGTAGTTGCGCAATCGTTTCCGCGTCACATAGGGACTCTCCCCCTCTCCCCCTGACCCCCTCTCTTCTCCCCCCGACTCTCCCTGATCAACCAATCAGGGAGAGTTGAACGGCGTTTGAAAGTTTGAACGGCGAAATCTTCAGCATGGTCAAGGCGTGCTTTGGAGGCTGACGCGGGTTCACGTGCACGGAAAAACGCTTTCCAGCATGCTCAACACGCACGTGACGTGACGTCCGACGCCAAGACGCGGCTGGAAGCGCATCCCCCATTGACTTTGCATGTAAGCTGGACGCTCCTGCCGTTGAAACGCTGTTAGGTGTGAATGCAGCATAAGAGACTACATCCAAATTGAGCACTTTTGTCATTTTCCCTCCAAAATGTCAAGTGACTCGATGTTACTAGGTCTCAGGTGTGCATAAGGAGCAGGTAGGGGTGTAACGAGATCTCGTACAACGAGATCTCGCGATATTAAACTCCCGCGATATCTCTCGTTGAGAGGTAACGTTGTCTCGCGAGTCCGCTAATGCTAGCAGAGCCCCTAGCAAGTCAGCGTCACGGACAGCATGGCTTCGCCGGATGAAGTTGCTATAGAAGACGCCCCAACTACTGATGGAGGGTCCCGGTGCCGCAGACGCCTCTACATTGATGGAGGGTCCCGACGCTGCCCCGAATGTAAAGACACGCGTGTAAACACCGGTGTGACCGGTGTTGCCAGATAGAGTCCCACCCACCCAAAGCACTCTTTACCCGCAAAAGTCAGAAGGAAAATCGCGGTGAACCGCCCAATCTGGCAACACTGGTGAGTGACGGCTGCAGATTCAGTGCTGACACTGGTGAGTGACGGCTGCAGATTCAGTGCTGATGCAGATATTTATGTTCAATTTTTGGAAATCCTGCGTGAATATCTATTTTTTTTAAACAAAGTTGAACGTTCTAAGGCAGCGGTGCTCATTAGGTAGATCGCAATCTACTGGTAGATCTCTGAGGTAGTACTGGTAGATCGCAGCATGACATTAAAAATATTTGTCTGTTCAGTGCCCTGAGATTACTTCTTTTGTGAATTGACGCTATTTAAATAAACTGAATTGAATTGAATCTTAGAACATCTTTACTCAGCAAACACAACAATACTATAATTTTAAAGCCACAGTACTGTAGTTCATAATTTCTTGTCTGGCAACCCGACTGACATGAAAACTACAGCATTTTTCATGTAAACCAGCTTATTTTTTGTTTATTACCCCCAATAAACATTGAAAAATCACTAATGTTTCCACAGGTTGTTTTCGTGTAAATGAGGCCTTATAGTAGGTAGATCACTTTGACTTGATCATTTCAAAAGTAGCTCGCATGCTGAAAAAGTCTGAACACCCCTGTTCTAAGGTCTAAGGAGATTCAATCAGTAAAGTGAAGACATCAGTTGAGTTTGTAATACATGTTAAAACAGAATAAAAGCCTTTTTGCGGCATAAAACCGATCTTTGATGTTTTCTTGAACTAACATTAAAATCTCGTCTCGTTCTCGCGAACTCTGTAATTTGTCTCGTCTCGTCTTGAGAGTTTTGTGTATCGTTACACCCCTAGGAGCAGGTGTGTTTAATTTTGTAGTACAGCTCTCGCACTCTCTCATACTTTTCACTGAAAGTTCCAACAAGGTACCTCATGGCAAAGAACTCTCTGAAGATTTTAAAAGACGAATTGTTGCGCTACATGAATTGCTGGGTTGCAATCACGTGACCCGGAAGTGGCGCGAAATTCAGATGCGGGGCAGGAAGTGATTTTCCCCAGTTCAAAACACAGCAGAATGGATTACAGCAAGTATGCCAAAGCCCTAAATAAACTGGCGAGGACGAGTTTTGGGTTAACCATTTAGGATCAAAAGAAGCTTTAAATGGTTGTCGACTTGTTTCTGCCCGGGTGAGTAGTGAGATGTATTATTTATTTAGTAATTAGCCTATGCTAACTACGCTATCGCTAATGCTAACAACAAGTTTAGTTAGCCCCCTGTTATTTCTATGTGCGTGGATCTACTTAAAAATAATATATTTAGCTTCTGTAAAGCCAAATTCGTGCTGGAGTTGTATGTGTTAACGTTGAGTCATATGCATTTCTACACTGTAGGTCAGAGATCTACAGTAACTCCATTAAAAAGGTAAGTTAATGTACTGAAAATATTATGATTTTTTTTGTTTTGATAATACAGTATCATCAAGGTGATCGTATCTTCTTTGTAACTTCAGATACTAGCTGGTTAAACTCAAGGTGGCCATACATGGGAGCCTCACCAGATGGAGTCGTTTCATGTGACTGTCATGGAGCCAGGGTGTGTGAAATCAAGGTAAAATTTATTTCTCAAAAGGTTTGGACTACTGCACTGCAGACTTAGCTTTTTTAGATTTTTCTACCTGGATTATTGAGCATGCATTAGGGTACTGCACTGCAGACTTTGCGCACCTCACAGTATGAATGTTACAACTATAATTTTTTACTCAAATCTTTGTTGTTTGCATATTTCACAGCATGTAGCCGTAGTTTTGGGGATGGTCTTGCAGTTTGTGGGATGTTGCCTTGTTTCCAGTTAAAAAATGTGTGACCTTTCCATCACCTTTTAAAACTTAGTCCAGATTAATACATTCTTACCTGTGGAACACACCTGGTTGACAGAGACATAAATATAGTCTCATTTTCTAACATTGGTGTTGGATAGTGAAATGAGTGAAACACAATCTTTAAAAACGTATCATATTGAAATGTTTTGGAGACTACCGTATTTATTTTTTATGTCTAAGTTTCATTGTCTTGTCCTTCAGTGCCCACAGAGCAAACAGCATGAAGTCGGTCTGAGGATGTGTGCTGGACAGCCTGGTTTTTGTCTCGTCGTCTCGTCAAGGTTGGAGATTCTGTACAACTGGATAGGAACCATCCTTATTACCATCAGCTCCAGGATCAGATTCACATTGTGGATGTACAATATTGTGATTTTGTAGTATGGAGTGAAAATGATATTTATGTGGAAAGAATTCTGCCAGATGACCAGCTGTGGGAAACAGCAGTTCCCAAAATTCAGCACTATTTTACACATTGCATCCTACCTGAAATCCTGGGACAGAAATCCACACGTGACTAACCAATCTAAGAATCAAGAATGTTATTTGGAGTAGTTGATGAAAGGAGTTTGAAAAGTTTATACAAATTTAAACAGTTGCTCTTTTTTTCCCCAAAAACATTTGTCACTACCATAACATGTTTCAGCTACACCTGTAGCAAGCACTCTGCAGAAGGGTCATGTGATGTTGTTACATGTCATGACAGCTGTTTTTTATTTACAATAATCTTAATTGAAAAGTTAAGTATGTTAAATCAAATGATATATTTAAATCAATATGAGATTAGCTTGTGAATTTCAAAGGTGTTCTAATATGTTAAATAACAGCACATACAAATGTCATATGTCACAAATGTTGCAAAATGAGTCTACTTCAGAAAAATGTTTTTATTTCAATAGCAAAACTCATGTCATTTTAACTGACCAATATTCACAAAGATTGGTTATGGAGTTCATTGAATAAATTAAAAATATTCAACCTTATTGGGTAAATTTTTTTTTTGTCTTCATGAACAATTAACATGTACAAATATGGTCTGTAACAGTATTAGTGATTTAATTTACTTTTGATTTACTTTAAATGATAAATACATGTATAATCATTTAAACTTAAAATATTTATATAAATATAGTTGATTGAATTACTTGTCGCTCAGGCCACTATTAAGAATTGTAATCTTTCATGGAGAACATGAATCGTTCTAAAACAAATTCGAGACACAGTGGCTTTTGACACATTAAATCTATAGGCAAGGTCTTGAAGCTGCAGATTTAATCTGAGATGCATAAGTATCATAATAAATTGCTCAAATTTGGAGAGTGCTGACAGTGATGACATGCTGATGTATAAGGTTCACAGAGCTGAAAAATTTGCATCAAAACTAAAAAGTTGGGCAGTCCCGTATAAAACTTTGTTTTATCGTTGTTCTGGAAGGTTTCAGGAGTAAATTTAGTCACTGAGACTTTTTCCTTAAGGTCGCAGATCTCAGTTGTGTAGCCTTTCACTGCATCCTCCAGCTTTGTGAGGTCAACCATGCTTAGATCCGTCTGGCATTCTGCATCTGCAAATATTTAATTATTAAAAATTACGTTCAGAAATTCTATAAATAAATAAATAGTATTTTTATTTATTATTATTTTACCTTTGAATCGTTCATTTTCAGGGGCTGGTAAGCTTTCTTCACAGAGCTCCTCTTCCAGACTGTTGGCCTCCTCAGTGCAGAGAAGCTTCCAGGCCTTAGCTCTTTCCCTGCGCCGGAGGGATGCTTCTGTTTGTGGCCACTCGTTACTTCTTTGGTACCCCAGGTTAACAGTGGGGGCCCAGTCTTGGGAATGTACATCACCTGCTGCACTCGGACAACCTAAATATAAGACACCACTTTAAAGTAAAACACGTAAATGCCTTTCCTAGCACTAAGCTAACCGCTAACAACATTAGCATTCTAATCGGATTTTTTCTGGGAACAACCAAGTGTTGAACCACTACACAAGCTAGGGCATAACATATCTTACCTGTCTTTCTAGTTACTGTCCAATAAAATATCTGAAAATATGATTTAAACGATACGACCCTTACCTGTAACAAAGTGGTCGCTGCAGACTCTCGTCAGTTTCTGCACCTCCTGTTTTTAGCCGTAGGTTGTAATCCACGTTTGTCGTCTTTTTTCTGTAAGTTTTTTTAAATTAATCCCCTTGTAGCATACTACTTTCGGAACACGAAAATAACTTTTATCTATCTCTCGATTAGAGCGGTTGCAACAACCGTAAACGGCACAGAATTTAGGCATGTTGATGCTGAATCAGCAACAGAAGGAAACGGCTGCGTTTACTTCTTGCCCCGCATCTGCATTCTGTGACGTCACTGCTACGTCATCTGAAACCCAGCAATATGGCCAAGGCTACAAGAGGATTGCTAACACCCTGAAACTGAGCTGCAGCACAATGGCCAAGATCCTCCAGCGTTTTAAAAGAGCTGGGTCCAATCAGAGCAGACCTCGCGTTAGCCGTCCAAAGAAGCTGAGTGCACGTGCTCAGTGTCACATCCAAATGTTGTCTTTCAAAGAAAGGCGCATGAGTGCTGTCAGCATTGCTGCAGAGATTGAAGAGGTGGGGGGTCAGCCTGTCAGTGCTCAGACCATATGCCGTACACTACACAAAATTGGTCTGCATGGCCGTCATCCCAGAAGGAAGCCTCTTCTGAAGTCTGTACAAAAGAAAGCCTGCAAACAGTTTGCTGAAGACATGTCAACAAAGGACATGGATTACTGGAACCATGTCCTATGGTCTGATGAGACCAAGATTAATTTGTTTGGTTCAGATGGTCTCAAGCATGTGTGGCGGCAGTCAGGTGAGGAGTACAAAGACAAGTGTGTGATGCCTACAGTCAAGCATGGTGTTGGGAATGCCATGGTCCGGGGCTGCATGAGTGCAGCAGGTGTTGGGGAGTTACATTTCATTTAGGGACACATGAACTCCAATATGTACTGTGAAATACTGAAGCAGAGCATGATCCCCTCCCTCCAGAAACTGGGTCGCATGGCAGTGTTCCAGCATGATAATGACCCCAAACACACCTCTAAGACGACCACTGCTTTACTGAAGAGGCTGAGGGTAAAGGTGATGAACTGTCCAAGCATGTCTCCAGACCTAAACCCAATAGAACATATTTGGGGCATCCTCAAGCGTAAGGTGGAAGAGCACAAAGTCTCGAATATCCGTCAGCTCCGTGATGTCGTCATGAAGGATTGGAAAAGCATTCCAGTGGCAACCTGTGAAGCTCTGGTGAACTCCATGCCCAGGAGAGTTAAGGCAGTTCTGGTCAATAATGGTGGCCACACAAAATATTGACACTTCAGGAACTTTCACTAAGGGGTGTACTCAATTTTGTTGCTGCTGGTTCAGACATCAATTGCTGTATCTTGAGTTATTTTGAAGGAAGAATAAATTTACACTGTTATATAAGCTGCACACAGACTACTTTTCATTGTGTCAAAGTGTCATTTTGTCAGTGTTGTCCCATGAAAAAATATACTGTACTTAAATATCTGCAGAAATGTTAAGGGTGTACTCACTTTTGTGATACACTGTGTGTGTGTGTGTGTGTGTGTGTGTG